>SMSR01010694.1:1897-16881 GCA_019453355.1 Ceratina japonica | reverse complement strand
TTTTTGCATAAACATTCGCAGTCTAATTACTACTCATGAAGTTATTGTTTGTCCTTCTCGTCTATTTAGACTTGCCATCTACACACCGCGCTATGAACAAATGTACAGTAGTTACAGTGAAGATTAAAGACTTGAATATTTAATTCATAAATACTACACACAGACTCGTTTAAGTTACATTTGCAATAACGGAGGATATTGTACATTAGGAACGTCGCGATCAGACAATTACTTTACCATTGAATTTGTCGAATTACGCATTTCTTGTTCGCAAATAAACGCGAAACGTAAACGCAATATATTGACATTTAATGAATAATAATCGGTCGGCCCACAAGTAACTGAAATATATATTATACAATATTTATTAAATAATTGAAATATGTATCCGCGATCGCGTATACCGTCAATAAATTCTAGAATCACGCACACGCATTAATTCTCTGTGTTCCGAATTTTGTGAAACTGGAATAATTCATATTATAATAAGTGAAAATGGATAGTAAAATATTTAATCAATTTCTATGTCTAATAATCTCTCTCTAATTCAGTATCGTTTCTAATTCGATTTTAATTGAGCGAAATTATATTGCATTATTAATTAATTTTTATTTGAACAATTTCTTGTTCGATTCGTGGTGAGAAATAAATGAAGACACGTGTACTGTTAAGAAATAAGTTCTGATATATTTCGTTCCGAATAGGGTATCAAACAGTGTTATGTAATGTAGAACAACAATAATAGAATTAACAAATGGACATGGGCCTCCGTGGCACAAGGAGAAATGATAGAGAATTGTACAGAATTTCGCTTGCAATACAAGTTAATTATTACGCACCTAAAGCCAGAATTCCAGATGTGCAATACGCAGTCGAAATACAGTTGAACAAATTTGCATTTCGCTACACGACTTGTATTGCGCATCGTGGAACCCAGATTGACAAATGTTAAAAATTCGATTAAACATCGACATACGAAATGCCTCCGTCAATTAGAATAATAATGATAATGCCGTAACACTGACAGTGATAATAATTACCTTATATGTAAACGTACACATGTACACATATGTATAATATATTTCGTGTAGAAGAAAATAAATCTATTTAGAACTAAATATATCTCGTAATACGTTTGTTTCTCTTCGGTACATAACGACGTTACACGCGAACCCGCAACGATACTAAAAGTTACGTCCTGTCGATCGATTACTAAAACACCTTTGGTTGCACAAAAATATAGACGCAATCATTCGCCAGTTCGTTAAATCTGCACGCGTCTATCGCCACTAGACTACGGATGTTTATGGGTAATATTTCAGACGTTGGAAAATGTTCTCGTGATAATCTAATGCGACAAGTATACGAAGAAGAAAAGGTACAAATTAACAAACATGTGAGGTAGTTTATAAGAATACTGGGAACTCTATGACGTTGCCACGCACATTACTGTAATTAGAAATTGCAGAAAATTATGCGCTTCCGTATGCATCGTAAAACACACGTGATACAAAGAATTAAAAAATATATATAATTTTTTGCTAAGCCCGTTTTTGCATAAACATTCGCAGTCTAATTACTACTCATGAAGTTATTGTTTGTCCTTCTCGTCTATTTAGACTTGCCATCTACACACCGCGCTATGAACAAATGTACAGTAGTTACAGTGAAGATTAAAGACTTGAATATTTAATTCATAAATACTACACACAGACTCGTTTAAGTTACATTTGCAATAACGGAGGATATTGTACATTAGGAACGTCGCGATCAGACAATTACTTTACCATTGAATTTGTCGAATTACGCATTTCTTGTTCGCAAATAAACGCGAAACGTAAACGCAATATACATTGACATTTAATGAATAATAATCGGTCGGCCCACAAGTAACTGAAATATATATTATATATTGTATATTTATTAAATAATTGAAATATGTATCCGCGATCGCATATACCGTCAATAAATTCTAGAATCACGCACACGCATTAATTCTCTGTGGCGGAAACGCAGAATATAATACAGCGGGCAATCAAATTTCTATGATCATTTCGAAGTCACTCCCCGTTCATAATTAACTGAGGCTCAGAATGAAATTGGAATTGAAGATCTATTTAAAGTACGACCAATGCTACTGATAATAAAACATTAGGTATGCCAATAAATAATCCACATCCTTTATTAGGTTCCATTTTCATATACCTACATCGATAATCTGCCAGTCGATCATCGTGAACTCGTATGATCCACTGTACCGTAAGGTATACTCGCACACACGATAGTTCTCTCACTCGGAAATCACAGTTGAACATTGGTTTTTCGACGTAACGCGTGGCACTCGTTTGTTTTCCGCTTTTTCAAAATTAAGCGACACGTCGGACCGCAGCGAACGGGCCAGTACGGAGGTAAACAGTAAATACGTAGTTATTGATTTGGCGTACGCGCGTACGTACGTACGTACGTACAGATTCGGAAATGATTTTTTCATCGCAATTTACGTGCTTCTCTCGGTGGAAATGAAAAACTCGTCGATTGCGAATACAGAGATTAAAAACAGAGTGAATAACGTGTAGTATAAATCCGACGTAGATGTAATAAAATGATTTCCCTTGGATCAATACAAATTGCCGTTTCGTGTATTAATTCTTAGTCAAAATTTCGCATTTTCAGCGAAGTCGTACAATAGCCCGTTGATCGCGCGTCATAAGTTCATTAATAATTGTGCAGCAAACATTTATAACTTGGTTATTTCAGGCACACCTCAATTATTTTCAGATTTGCTCCCATTCACCACACGTTCTCCCCCTTATTTTCGCACAAAAATCACAGTTAAACGATTGGTACACTATAATAATCGCAGCTCATTTTACAACGTTTCCTAACAAAGACCTGACGCGTCGTGCGAAGATCAACCGCCGTCTTGTTACCTCTCAACGATGACACGAACTTCTCGTAAACGTAATCACTTATAAGTATTACAGCACATCTTCCGATCATACGTTGACCCGTTTACATTTAAATAAATTACGTGGTAACGGATATTTAACAACAAAAACAGTAAGAGATAGGAAGATGCGGAGAGCATTAAAAAGACAATGAGGAAAAGACAATGAGGAAAATTTAACGACAAAATTAGGACAGTACGAATCAGTTGACCTGCTGAAAAATTCGGCACTTATATTTGCAATTCTTACTGCATTGATGCAGTTATTGAATTAGNTACGAATCAGTTGACCTGCTGAAAAATTCGGCACTTATATTTGCAATTCTCACTGCATTGATGCAGTCATTGAATTATTTTTACTTTACGATCCGGACGTCCTTTATTCTAGTATCTATAACAATACAATTAAACCTACTACAACTATAAATATCAACCTAATTCGAAGAGAATGCATTCTTAGGGAAAGAAACTTCGTTTCAATTAAATCCTTTTCTCCCAATTCTAGCATCGTATGAAGTTACGCGAATCTTCGTACACGCATATAAAAATTGCCTTACCTCGTCTCCAGGATCTTAACGCAATAAAGAAACGGCGGAAATCAAGGTGGCTCGCACAATTCAATTAAAACTTCTCGGACGCGTTCGGTACGTCCGTGTTGCACTCGCATGGATCACAGTTAAACAGTTGATATATTCTCATCGCGTGTTAGAGTCTATTCCGTTTGTAATTAGAAACTCATTGCGGCAGACCGGACGCGGCGCCAAGGCGAGGCGCGCCGTAGAGCGAATACGGTGAGAAATACGGTGGTAATCCAGCGGGCGCGTGTGGATGCGGAGGTGGCAGCGGTAAGCCCAGCGACGATAAAGACGGCTGCAACAAGGGGGAAGGTTTCCCGTAAGGGTGATAACGGGCGGTCGCCAGCGGGCTTAAAGGCGGCGTGGGATAAGACCTGGCGAACAAAGGATGCGTCGGCGGCAGACCGACAGGGGGCGAGAGTAACGATAATGCAGGTGACGACGGGTCCGTGGGCCCGGTGCTGTTGGTATGGCTCCTGAGATGCTGCAGCAGCTCGTCCGAGGAGGAGAACCTCTTGCCGCAGTACGTGGTGTCGCTGGCGATCCAGCTGCAGACGTAGGGGAGCTGGGAGGCCGCCGCCAGAGCAGCGAGCTGTGCGTGAGCGTACGCGGCGACTCCCAACGCGCCGTAACCCTGTGAGCCAGGCTTGTGATCGCACTGAGCGCATCCGGCGGGACAAGGACTCGTCCCGTTGCCGCTCGCCAATTTCCCGTTGACCGCGGAACCGGCGAAGAGGTGAGAGTTCAATTGGCAGCCGGTGCAGTACGGGTCCCTGCAGACGGCCATCAGAGCCTCGGCGCCCGAGGAGCTCTTCAGCCTGGCGTAGCTGAGATACGGATTACCGGAGACCAGGCCGTTCTTCAGCGCTGCTTGTTGCTGAGACATCAGGGAACTGGCCATCACGTCGATGGGGTGCGGGGTGAAGCCCAAATAACTGGCGCTGGTCGAGGCTAAACTGACGCCCGGCTTGAAGGTTCCCAACGGGAGATCTTTGATGGACGGATCCGTCATCGCTAAGACACCGGCTGGGCTGTAGGAGGGCTTCCCTGCTAACGATGGACTGCTGACGACGGCCGGTTGAGACGACTCGAGCTGACTGGATGAAAGATTCCCCGCCGATACCCTCGAAGACGGCGATTCCCGTGCCACGTCGCCGTTAGGCGTCGCGGTCTTCCGACCCTGCGGCGTCACCGCCCGGACCGACGAGCTGCTCTGATTGCTCGGGCATCGTTTGTTACCGCTACCGGGCGTCCTCGATCGGCCGCACGCGGAGAGGCTGGACCCCGAACGTTGCTCGTCCGGTGTCGACGGTTTCTCGTTGCCTAGACATAACTCGTACGGTTTGAAGTTCGTCCTGTTCGACTCCCCGGCGGTCGTCGACGTCGTCACCGTCGGCGACGATTTCTCGCGTGACTGCTCCGTCGACTTGGACGATTTGTTGCCCGAACTTTTGTCCAACGAGCCTAGCAGAGATTTATTGGACGGCGAGTCGGCACCGATTTGGCTACACGTTTGCGCGAGGAGGGCCAATGGACTTTTCTTCGCGTCCAACTGAAAATCAAACAGATCAAAAAAATTTAACAATTTGAAAGAGAATTAGGAAGATAGAATTAGCAGATATTTGGAAGAATTTTAATTAACTACGTGAGTGTTGAAAATTCACTAATAAATACTACAATGCAGACGTTTTAATATGCATAATCGTAAACCTAACGAGGAAATTTTCCATGTAAATCTAAAATATAGGTACACGTTTTTATGTAAATCTCTATTACAAACTCGTTCATGTGACTTTAAAGGCTCTTAAGTGGTATGCTAATGAAATACATTATTCCAAACCTGGCCGTCTAATAACCACAATATGCAGATGCAATATTAAAATTCATTAGGGAAAAACGGAATCCGATGAAAAAAAGGAGATTCACTGAATCGTTAAATCAAACATTCACGGAATCACGGTTACGAGGTATCATCCGGCGGGAGCCGGTCGACTTTTTGACCCCACTGTACGTTTTCGAGAAACGTTTACGACGATCAAGTCGTTAAAAGTGTACAGGGAATGAAAATAGCTGTTTAACGAAGGATCGCAGCCAATTAATAAGCAGTTCCCGACGTGGACGTAATTAGTGGAAGAACGGGCAGGAGAATTTAGTATCGGCGCCGGGACGAGTGTTCGGCTCGAACTTCGAAGGCAGGTAGCTACGCGCATAGGATGATGCGGTCGGTATAATTAGCGCGGAGAGGAGAGAATATAACGTGGGGACGATATTTTTCGCGGTTGACACCGTCCGTCGAACAGATGTTCGTCGTAATTAAAACACAACGTTGAACGCGCGGCCGACTCCCGTCGTTTACGGTTGCCCCTGCTAATGGCGCGATGTCGACAGATATTAATATCATGAATTGCGGCGACTTATTAGGATTACAATCCCACCGGGTGATCAAATTATTATCAATTATTATTCCAAGTTGTCGCTGGTTCAATCGGCCACCAAATTTAAAATACGTCCAACGTCGTTCTTTGGTAAATCCAAAACGGGTTCCACGACCTGATTATAACTTCATTTGAAGAGATTAAAATCTCATTACAGTTATTGAATTTTGCAAATACTAAGGATATAAAAAATTCATACAGTAATTTAGATTATACTTATAGTTGAATTATGAAGAGAAATTAAGTTATCGTTATAAGGAAAATTAGGGTCTTCAAAAAATAATTATTATGATAAAAATTGCTGTTATATTAATACAGAATTTTTAACTTCCTCAAAAGGAAGTTATTGTGATCGTGTGAGCATCCAGATTTCGAAAAACGGGGAAGGGAGAGTCATAGCAAATTAAGTTATTATAAGGAAAGTTAGAGTCTTGAAAAAATAATAATTTATGATCGAAACTGTTGTAATATTAGTACAGAATTTTTATATTTAGGAATATATTTAATGCAGTTTAACTGATAAACCACTCTTTTTTAGTCTCATAAAAATCTATAAATACATTTTGCGATCTCTTTATCTATGTAACACCGCGGTGCCAATTACTTGTTGCTTACGATAGCGATTGAAATTAGATACGCATGCTCTTTACCACTACATCGACTGACCGCACCATATTACAAATTAACCGTCTGCATTCAAATTCGTTGATAACAGCATTGAATACTGTTAATTTTATTGGTAACACATGTACATTTAAGGTGTGTAAATTAAATAACTAGACTGACTTTCTCCTTTTTTACTACTTTTGTAAGTAAATAAATAAAACAATGCGAAGAACTAGAGTCGAAAAGATTCATTCTTCAGAAAATATTATACATATGGTCCAACTTTAAAACTGGCTCATAAAGATTCAATTTTGCATAAACATCTACAGTCTATTTATTTAGCTATACATTGTTCTCATTTTCTGCTTCTGTGTTCCACGGTAACTTTTTAATCTGACGTAACACAGTTTTCTGAGAAGTTAATCATCGTTACGAGAATGCCTGCACCTGTAATCAGGTTTTTTTTTATTTACGGGCAGACGCGAATCAATGAGAACGGTCGAGCGGAAACCTCGGCGGCGTTCGCCGTCCTCAAAATAGTTTACACACAGGAGGAGTTGAAGTGTAAGGAGACACGAAAATGCGCGCGTTCCCGTTCGCGATTAACGCGACGTCGACAGCCAGAATTGATGGCCTCGTTGANTTGAACGCGCGGCCGACTCCCGTCGTTTACGGTTGCCCCTGCTAATGGCGCGATGTCGACAGATATTAATATCATGAATTGCGGCGACTTATTAGGATTACAATCCCACCGGGTGATCAAATTATTATCAATTATTATTCCAAGTTGTCGCTGGTTCAATCGGCCACCAAATTTAAAATACGTCCAACGTCGTTCTTTGGTAAATCCAAAACGGGTTCCACGACCTGATTATAACTTCATTTGAAGAGATTAAAATCTCATTACAGTTATTGAATTTTGCAAATACTAAGGATATAAAAAATTCATACAGTAATTTAGATTATACTTATAGTTGAATTATGAAGAGAAATTAAGTTATCGTTATAAGGAAAATTAGGGTCTTCAAAAAATAATTATTATGATAAAAATTGCTGTTATATTAATACAGAATTTTTAACTTCCTCAAAAGGAAGTTATTGTGATCGTGTGAGCATCCAGATTTCGAAAAACGGGGAAGGGAGAGTCATAGCAAATTAAGTTATTATAAGGAAAGTTAGAGTCTTGAAAAAATAATAATTTATGATCGAAACTGTTGTAATATTAGTACAGAATTTTTATATTTAGGAATATATTTAATGCAGTTTAACTGATAAACCACTCTTTTTTAGTCTCATAAAAATCTATAAATACATTTTGCGATCTCTTTATCTATGTAACACCGCGGTGCCAATTACTTGTTGCTTACGATAGCGATTGAAATTAGATACGCATGCTCTTTACCACTACATCGACTGACCGCACCATATTACAAATTAACCGTCTGCATTCAAATTCGTTGATAACANGCGTCTGCATTTGACCAGCGACGCGACGACCTCCTCCGCGACTTCCATTGTTGTATAGAAACGGATTTACTCGCAGACGTCTATAACTATGCATTTATAGCGAAAACCGATGAATGTGTATCACTTGAACTGGTCAGTTCATATTGAAACGGCGTACATCGGCAGACTACTTTTGCATAATTTAAAATCACGAGGAATCTACCGATTTGCATGTCAACTTTGGCCCGCTCGTATATGTATATATGCGTTCATTGTTGCATTGAATACACATTTTCTCAAATATGTAACGTGTAGATTCGTTTGCGAAATTGTTTGCAATTCAAAGGNAGCATTGAATACTGTTAATTTTATTGGTAACACATGTACATTTAAGGTGTATAAATTAAATAACGAGACTGACTTTCTCCTTTTTTACTACTTTTGTAAGTAAATAAATAAAACAATGCGAAGAGCTAGAGTCGAAAAGATTCATTCTTCAGAAAATATTATACATATGGTCCAACTTTAAAACTTGCTCATAAAGATTTAATTTTGCATAAACATCTACAGTCTATTTATTTAGCTATACGTTGTTCTCATTTTCTGCTTCTGTGTTCCACGGTAACTTTTTAATCTGACGTAACACAGTTTTCTGAGAAGTTAATCATCGTTACGAGAATGCCTGCACCTGTAATCAGGTTTTTTTTTATTTACGGGCAGACGCGAATCAATGAGAACGGTCGAGCGGAAACCTCGGCGGCGTTCGCCGTCCTCAAAATAGTTTACACACAGGAGGAGTTGAAGTGTAAGGAGACACGAAAATGCGCGCGTTCCCGTTCGCGATTAACGCGACGTCGACAGCCAGAATTGATGGCCTCGTTGAATCCTCGCGCCGCGTTACCCATTTTATATCGACTTAAATCGTCGAAGCTTTAACGGGCATCGTATCACTGCCACCGCTTCGCCAAATCATTCCCCCCGGCGCGTATGTAATCGGTTTCAACGCGCCGTATGACCGACTGATTTACAACCGATAAATTTTAACGATTCCACCGATCGCTCGTCTGGCCGCGCGAACATTTTGCAATGCCTCACTTCAACCGGATAGCCGTCTACTCCTTATACTTATCCCGTAAACCGAGTAAGTACCAGCTGTTTATATTGCGTAAAATTTTAGACGCAGTGAAATAAAAAAGTCGCTTATTAATGACTTAGCCGCGCGCTCTTTCCTTCTCCGCGCTACAATTAATGCGCGTCGCATAAACTTTCCAAAACCCGAGTATATGCTAGAATGAAAATAAAGAGCGATTTACGATAATTTGTTAAAAAAAAACAATCGATTTACGTGCGGAGAAAACGTATTACTAAACGTCGCTGTCGTTACTGCCTGTTTGTCGTTCTCTATACACAAATAGAAAGATATAATGGTTCCACGGGAACAAATCTGTGAGTCAGTGCATATTTTTAGGAGTAAATTTCAACAATGTTTGAAATAAAATGTAAGACAAACTAGTGCCGGGTTTAACACGGCTGGCATGCAATTTGTACGCGTTCGAATAAGCGTCTGTGTCCCGAGCGTACATAACTTAAGCTGTCACCGTGGAACGGAGAAAAAAGGGAGGAAACAGAAGAAACACGAGACACTAACCGTTGTCGGCAGAGGCGTGAGGTAGTCCGGACGGAGGTACTGATTCGCACTGGAAGTCAACATTTTCAAAACTCTTCGCCCCGGTTAAATTAGCCTTCCGATTGATCCTGCTGGTTAACACCCGCGGGAATCCACGGCGGACCGGGATCCGTGGCCACGCACTATATTTATATTATAACCCTCTTCCTCTTTCTTTTTTATATCCGTTGCGAGACGGTGACGAAAGCGCACGTAAACGAAGCCATTTGGCTTCCGACGCGGCGGTGTTCCGCGGCTCCGCGCACAACTTGTATATTCTTCTTGCTCTCTACCACAGGAGAGACGGCACAACCACAATACACAAAGGCATCGAGGTGAACGGGATGAAATGGATACGAACACACGCAACGCGGCTTACTTTACGCGACGTTCGCCCGGTCGCGGCCGAGTATGAATAGCGACTGACGAACCTCGCTGTTCTGCTCGCAATCAGTGCTCTCCCTCGACGGGTCTCCCTCCTCTACGTCCCGTTTCCCCTACTACTTCCGTCTGTCGATTACGATGGCCGTCCAGCTGACCTACCCCGCCGCGCGAAGCTCTCCGGGGAAGCTCACCCCTGCTGTGCCGTCGGCCGTCGGTACACACTGAACTCTGACTTACCCCTTTTTCGACTTTTCACATTTTCAACAAAGGCATATTTTACACTTGTCACAACAGGATTAGGATCCATTAGGATTAGTTCGTTTTGAATATTCACCTGCTCAGGTACTCGACATTCCAAACTCTAATGAATAGTCTCCTTCAGCGGAAAACTAACAACGAGACAAACATATTTTCTGGTACCTAATAATAACTCTCTAAGTTTTACATTTTCTTGGCAAACATGTGTTTCCATTCGAAGCCACTTAGCCGTTGCAACGTACGTTGTTAAAAAGTTAAAGATGGAAGGCTTAGGAACTGACTAATAGGTACAGTAAATAGAATAATGAGGATACAAGGAATAGGAAGGCCAGCCAATGCGAACGAAAGAGACGACGTTGACACAACGTCGGAGGCGGAGGTGGTGATCTTGGCGATGGTAATGTTAAAGTCCCCGACACGGTGGTCATTGTCGGTTCACGCCACGTCGCTGACCCTTTTGTACAGCTGCGTGCGTCTGCATTTGACCAGCGACGCGACGACCTCCTCCGCGACTTCCATTGCTGTATAGAAACGAATTTACTCGCAGACGTCTATAACTATGCATTTATAGCGAAAACCGATGAATGTGTATCACTTGAACTGGTCAGTTCATATTGAAACGGCGTACGTCGGCAGACTACTTTTGCATAATTTAAAATCACGAGGAATCTACCGATTTGCATGTCAACTTTGCCCCGCTCGTATACATATGCGTTCACATTGTTGCATTGAATACACATTTTCTCAAATATGTAACGTGTAGATTCGTTTGCGAAATTGTTTGCAATTCAAAGCGATTGAAATTACGATGACGGTGTTTAAAAACAACAATCCCTATCATTATTCTGCAGTTTTAATAAACCGTAGATACATGTTCTTTGCATATGTCAGCATATTTGTTTCGACGCGTGCATTGTATGTATGTATACGCTCGTTCCGTATATTCTCATATTTTACATATTTCATTTGCATGCTTTAGCATATTATTAAAACTGCATAATCCGCGGTGTGGTTACTACACATTGTAAACTGGAGACGTAAGTAGGGTAACAAATAAAACAGTTCACAAATCATTCATATCGCGCTTTGACGTTAAAACGGAAGAATATTTCTTCTCGAATGGAAGGATTAATAATCTATGTAATAAAATTGTATTTCTTAGGTCTCATTCAGGTAAGCATTATAGAATTAAAAATTTTTCATTGGATTTTATGAAGAAATGCATGAAGCAATGTTCAGGTATTTTTTTATTAAGTTTAATGAAAAATGTTATTAAATATTCATTGCGGAACACTAATTTTCATGAACGGTACATTAAATATTCTCCGGAGTTCATTAACCCCTTAAGGTACGATTTAGATTCGGAGATGTTGGGCCGAAATTGTATACAAGCTATTGTATTGTATACAACTATGCCCGTTCTACCCGGGCTATGCCCGTAAAATTTAGGTTTGGCCCGATCACCGTACGCGGGCTATGCCCGTCATTGTACGTTAAGGGGTTAAATTGTCTCAAAATTCATTAAAATTCTTTGGAAATTCATTAATTTTATGGTAAATTTTCATTAATATGTGCTTAATATACGAATAACTTAAATTGAATGTATTATTTTTCTTGCTCATTAAATTTAATGATATTTTTAACAGTGTAGTAATTCCTTTATACTGTGGTTACTACACATTTTAATCTAAACAATAGCGACTATAAAAGTACAGTTTTATTGACCTTCCTCGTAATGCCTCGAAGCATTCCTAATTGTTATAATCCATCATTAGGAAAGAATCAGTCAGTTAAGCATTGTAGAAATTAATAATTCCCTGAACAGTCTTATATACAGATTTGTATATACGGTACAGGGTAGCTACCCACGAGTACTTCTTGTCGAATAAAAAGATTAATAATCTACGCAATAAAATTGTATTTCTTAAGTGAAAAGTGAAAACTTAAGTGAAAAATCAATCAGATAAGCAATATAGAAATTAGTAATTCCTTGTACATTAATAAATAAAGATTTATGTTTTCTTGCTCGATTTACGACAGGGTAGCTACTCTCGATTGTATCTTGGGACAGAGAACTTCAGTCAGTCCCAAAGTCCCAACGTATGTGCGCATCTCTTAAAGGCCGATTCGCAGTATACGGTAAATTGCCGGACAGTGGGAATCGGCCTTACCGGGCTCATAGGTCCCATTAGGGGACGCACATATGTGCAGAGGTTGACTAAATTCCACTGTCCGAAACTAACCGAAACTAACCGAAACATGAAAGGTAAACCGGATAATGAAAAGATACGGTGAGTTCTGGTGCCTCAGCCTTTGTTCTCACTGTTAGGTAAATGGGATTAGAAGAACAACAATACATAAATCTTTATTTGAAGGGGAAAGTATTATTCTGTCGAAGGAAGGGATTGATGATCTACAAAGAAAAGTTATCTTTCCTAGTGAACGTGAAAGGGATTAGGAAAGGGACCATTTAGTGAAAGACAAAAGGGATCTTGTAGTGGACCTATTATCCTTTGATAGCATGAAATCTCGGTACAGATTCGGACAGTGGAGTTTAGCCACCTTCGCGTTTGTGTGCCTTCCCTAGCGGGACACATTGAAATTTCAATATGTATGTACATATATGTATGTATATATCGAAATTTCAATGTGTCCCGCTAGGGAACGCACACAAACGCGAAGGTGGCTAAACTTCACTGTCCGCGATTGTACATACTGGGTACACATTTACGATTGCACGTAAAAAATAAAGGGTGAACCCGAACGGGAACCATAAACCCCGCAATCTCTTAGCCATATGAGTTATTATTCTTAGTCTCATAGCGGGCATATAGGTCCATATGGGACATGTGGGTCCCATTAGGTGAAGCATACATATGCAGGGACTGGCTAAATTCCACTGTCCGAAGTTACCCGAAATATGAAGGATAATTAAAAAATAATAAGAACCCTAGTACCTCACCCTTTGTTATCACCGTTAGGTAAATAGAATAGGAAGAAAAATAATTGCCAAATCACTGAAAGGGAAATGATTATTCTTATTGAACCAAGGATTTATCAAGGATCTACAAGATAAAATTATCTTCCTTTGTGAACTGAAAATGATCAGGTAAGGGACCTTTTAGTGAAAGTGAAGAGGAAACTTGTTGTATACTTCCTGTCGNGCGTACGTCGGCAGACTACTTTTGCATAATTTAAAATCACGAGGAATCTACCGATTTGCATGTCAACTTTGCCCCGCTCGTATACATATGCGTTCACATTGTTGCATTGAATACACATTTTCTCAAATATGTAACGTGTAGATTCGTTTGCGAAATTGTTTGCAATTCAAAGCGATTGAAATTACGATGACGGTGTTTAAAAACAACAATCCCTATCATTATTCTGCAGTTTTAATAAACCGTAGATACATGTTCTTTGCATATGTCAGCATATTTGTTTCGACGCGTGCATTGTATGTATGTATACGCTCGTTCCGTATATTCTCATATTTTACATATTTCATTTGCATGCTTTAGCATATTATTAAAACTGCATAATCCGCGGTGTGGTTACTACACATTGTAAACTGGAGACGTAAGTAGGGTAACAAATAAAACAGTTCACAAATCATTCATATCGCGCTTTGACGTTAAAACGGAAGAATATTTCTTCTCGAATGGAAGGATTAATAATCTATGTAATAAAATTGTATTTCTTAGGTCTCATTCAGGTAAGCATTATAGAATTAAAAATTTTTCATTGGATTTTATGAAGAAATGCATGAAGCAATGTTCAGGTATTTTTTTATTAAGTTTAATGAAAAATGTTATTAAATATTCATTGCGGAACACTAATTTTCATGAACGGTACATTAAATATTCTCCGGAGTTCATTAACCCCTTAAGGTACGATTTAGATTCGGAGATGTTGGGCCGAAATTGTATACAAGCTATTGTATTGTATACAACTATGCCCGTTCTACCCGGGCTATGCCCGTAAAATTTAGGTTTGGCCCGATCACCGTACGCGGGCTATGCCCGTCATTGTACGTTAAGGGGTTAAATTGTCTCAAAATTCATTAAAATTCTTTGGAAATTCATTAATTTTATGGTAAATTTTCATTAATATGTGCTTAATATACGAATAACTTAAATTGAATGTATTATTTTTCTTGCTCATTAAATTTAATGATATTTTTAACAGTGTAGTAATTCCTTTATACTGTGGTTACTACACATTTTAATCTAAACAATAGCGACTATAAAAGTACAGTTTTATTGACCTTCCTCGTAATGCCTCGAAGCATTCCTAATTGTTATAATCCATCATTAGGAAAGAATCAGTCAGTTAAGCATTGTAGAAATTAATAATTCCCTGAACAGTCATAAATACAGATTTGTATTACGGTACATGACAGGGTAGCTACCCACGAGTACTTCTTGTCGAATAAAAAGACCAATAATCTACGCCATAAAATTCTATTTCTTAACTGAAAAGTGAAAACTTAAGTGAAAAATCAATCAGATAAGCAATATAGAAATTAGTAATTCCTTGTACATTAATAAATAAAGATTTATGTTTTCTTGCTCGATTTACGACAGGGTAGCTACTCTCGATTGTATCTTGGGACAGAGAACTTCAGTCAGTCCCAAAGTCCCAACGTATGTGCGCATCTCTTAAAG
>SMSR01010688.1:13058-27771 GCA_019453355.1 Ceratina japonica | reverse complement strand
GCCCCTTCCCGCTCGTCTTTATCGTTCTCCCTCGGGAGGCGTCCGCGGGAGAAGGACGAGCGACCGTTACCTCGTTCCTTCGTTTCGCGTCCACCGACGGAACTAGCAGCATCAACCCTCGGACAGCTCTAACCGATGCCCAAAGTCTCTCTGACCCATTAGCTGGCTGCATTATCAAACTGCCAAATGGATGAATAAGGACGGAGAACGCGGCCGGCAACAAGGGCAACGAAACACGACGACGAAAGGCATGGAGGAGTTCGGTGGCTGGAGAACACCGTGCTAATACCTGCCATTTAAAAACAAAGGTCTCTGCGCCCGCCGTAACGATTTTCGACAACACGTGACGTCGACGACACAAGAATTATCACATTGATTATTCAACTACAATTCTTTTATTGCTGCTGATTTTTTAATTGAAAAATATTACGGTGAATAAGTAGATTAGAATTAAATGAATTTTTATTATATTAATTCGTAAAATATAATTAATGAGAAGAGGTTCATGAGAGGAATATGACACAAGGTCACATCTTTTCGTTGACGATGAATTTCTACGTTATTTTGACTTCTCTGTGAAATTTCGTGAACGGGGCCTAACCTAGCTAAGGACCGAGATCGTCAGGCTTCATTAAATGTCCCGATCATTTTTATTATTCTAATTCCTAAAATATAATTTATGAAATGTGGTTCTCATAAGAGGAATACGACGCATGGTCACTTCTTTTCGACGATGAATCCCTACGTTATCTTGACTTCTTTGTGAAATTTCGTGAACGGGGACTGACCTAGCTAAGGATTAACCCTTTGGGTACATTTGATGTCTGAGACACGTCATTTTAGTTTTATTTTGTTGTTATTAATTTATTTTTGTTTTGCAATTCTAATTACTTGAAGACATCTTAATACTACATATGTCACCAATATTTTAGAAATAAATAAATTCTTACGTAATATGTACTGCTTTTACATACAACTCCAAGCAACCAAAAATTATATCCGTTCCACATGCAAATACTTTCTCAAATAAATCCGTACCCAAAGGGTTAACAGCACCGAGATCGTCGGGCTTCATTAAATGTCCTGATAATTTTTATTATTCTAATTCCTAAAATATAATTAATGAAATGTGGTTCTCACAAGAGGAATATGACGCATGGTCACTTCTTTTCGACGATGGATCGGTTATCTTGACTTCTCTGTGAAATTTCTTGAACGGGGACTGACCTAGCTAAGGACTAACAGCACCGGGGACCGTCTAAGTTATGTGTACGAGTTGAGTGGCGTCGAGTCGAGCCGAATGGAATGACTGAGCAAGATTTTTCGTGATCTCGGTTAGGCAGGTGCTGATTTGAGGAGGGTCGCGTTAGACCGGACAGTGATTTCGAAACGATCGTCCTCACCAAACTGCCGTGTCATTAAAGCGTGGTCGATCGACCGGGCATAAACGGCGTCCGTCTCTTTAAGAATTTCGTCAAGAATTTATTTGTACCCTCTACAAACAGTCTCTCGCGGGGGAGGGAAGGAAGGAAGGAAGGGCGAGGCTCGAAGGGCCGCCGCGGCTGTCCGTCGTCGCGGCGACAGGTTCAACGTCTTCGCCTCGTTTTGACGTTTCACGAAAACTTTTCAAACACGCCCTGTGCCCGTTCTCGGAAGCGCGCCGATGATCGCGGGGAACGCATTAGCGGCCGCAGAAGGACTTTCCGCTTGAGCCCGGACACGCCTCCGATTTGCACGTGATTACCGCCGCGCCGCCGGACCGAGAACATCGTCTTCGCAGAACGACCAACCTCGGGTATTTCTGCATAAAACGCTCTTTCTAAAAACGCCTATGAACTTCCATCGCATCGTATCACCGTTACGTTATTATTAAACCGCACATTTATGCATTTAGAATGTGGCAGAAACGTAAGTATTGCATGTAATGTAAAATATACAAAGTGCTCGTTGCAATATTTGAATAATAAAGGAAAATGTTATTTAAAGCACATTTTGACATGGATATGTCTTATCGCTGGGGGTCAGCCTAAATCACCGACACCAAAAATATCCCACTATACATTATATGTATATGTTACCATAGTATTTTATATAAAAATCAGCAGTCTGATTACTAAAATAAAATTGATGCTTTCTTGAAATCCAAAAGAACATATTAGTCAATCCATTATCTATTTCTATAAAAAAGGCTGCGTGTAATATTTGTTTAAAAAATCGTAATCGTCCGACAAATATCTTGTGAGTTATTGAAAGTGGACATGCTATGAGAGTCATTCTCTGTAATCCAATTTTCCTAAAAGCGCGTACATCCACTTATCCCTCATTTTTCGCGACGACGACACGCGGTGGAATTGCGAGCCGACGCGTTCCTCGTGAAATCTCGTTCGCGCTAATAACGGCCATTACCGCGTAAAGTATATTCCGCGTGTTGGCGGTGCGTCGTTAATGAGTTTTTTAATTGGACCAGCGGAGTTCTCGGTAGCCCTAAAATCTTTTAATTATTACTCCATTACGGGCGAACAAATTATTTAATCGGATCGTTTGCACGATCCGTCCGGGGAGCAGGTGCGCGGCGTAGACGCGCTGGCGCGAAAGCGACACGGCCGCGAGCCGATCGTACGCGATACGGAAAGGCGAGGAAAAAATAAATAAACGTATTACGGATACGGGAACGGAGTGCAGCGTTCGATATCGAGAGTGCCCGTGCCACCGGCCGCGGAATGGAACCGAACGGAACCGGAGAGAAGACGACTTTATTGGGTAGTCGTTATCGATTCCCCCCAGTTCGCTCTCGCTCGGAACACACACGCGTGCGTGTCCCTATATATAGTCGGGCCATTTGCATAAAACCTTGAAGTGCGACGGCGGGTATCGACGGTGGCCGGTGCGTTAACGATTTAGTGGGCGTATTTCGCACTCGTTCAAGTAGCACCGATGGTTAATCGAACCCGAACGAGCCGAATAATCGTCCCGGGACGAGTTTTCTCGCCTCGTAACGATCCATCCGATTCGCGTTCCTACCACGATTCCAAATCGTTCCTCAACGACTTCCCGGGTCACTTTCGTACACGAAAATCTGTCTCCGATTCATGCGAATATTCATAATTAGACAGAATTTGGTATTTTAATTAAATTAACTTTTATATCGATAAATTCTAAAATATTTGTCAAACCGAATTAGTATTTTTTAATTTCTTGTCTCGTAGCTCATTTTTTGTGTGTCTCATAACTTTCTTATGTAAATCTTCATACTTAATCAAAATGTAGTATTTAAATTGAATTAAAATTGAATCGTATCACGATTTCCAATTTATACGAACAGATTACAAAGTACTTTCATCAAACCGAATTAGTATTTTTAATTTCTTGTTTCGTAGCTCATTTTTTGAATCTCATAACTTTCTTATGTAAATCTTCATAATTAACCAAATTTAGTATCTAAATTAAATTAAAATTGAATCGTATCACGATTTCCATTTCGTACGAACAGATTGCAAAGTACTTTCATCAAACCAAATTAGTATTTTTTAATCTCTTGTTCCGTAGCTCATTTTTTGTGAGTCTCATAACTTTCTTATATAAATCTTCATAATTAACCAAATTTAGTATCTAACTTAAATTAAAATTGAATCGTATCACGATTTCCATTTCGTACGAACAGATTACAAAGTACTTTCATCAAACCGAATTAGTATTTTTTAATTTCTTGTTTCGTAGCTCATTTTTTGAATCTCATAACTTTCTTATGTAAATCTTCATACTTAACCAAANCGATTCCAAATCGTTCCTCAACGACTTCCCGGGTCACTTTCGTACACGAAAATCTGTCTCCGATTCATGCGAATATTCATAATTAGACAGAATTTGGTATTTTAATTAAATTAACTTTTATATCGATAAATTCTAAAATATTTGTCAAACCGAATTAGTATTTTTTAATTTCTTGTCTCGTAGCTCATTTTTTGTGTGTCTCATAACTTTCTTATGTAAATCTTCATACTTAATCAAAATGTAGTATTTAAATTGAATTAAAATTGAATCGTATCACGATTTCCAATTTATACGAACAGATTACAAAGTACTTTCATCAAACCGAATTAGTATTTTTAATTTCTTGTTTCGTAGCTCATTTTTTGAATCTCATAACTTTCTTATGTAAATCTTCATAATTAACCAAATTTAGTATCTAAATTAAATTAAAATTGAATCGTATCACGATTTCCATTTCGTACGAACAGATTGCAAAGTACTTTCATCAAACCAAATTAGTATTTTTTAATCTCTTGTTCCGTAGCTCATTTTTTGTGAGTCTCATAACTTTCTTATATAAATCTTCATAATTAACCAAATTTAGTATCTAACTTAAATTAAAATTGAATCGTATCACGATTTCCATTTCGTACGAACAGATTACAAAGTACTTTCATCAAACCGAATTAGTATTTTTTAATTTCTTGTTTCGTAGCTCATTTTTTGAATCTCATAACTTTCTTATGTAAATCTTCATACTTAACCAAATTTAGTATCTAAATTAAATTAAAATTGAATCGTATCACGATTTCCATTTCGTACGAACAGATTACAAAGTACTTTCATCAAACCGAATTAGTATTTTTTAATCTCTTGTTTCGTAGCTCATTTTTTGAATCTCATAACTTTCTTATGTAAATCTTCATACTTAACCAAACGTAGTATCTAAATTGAATTAAAATTGAATCGTATCACGATTTCCAATTTATACGAACAGATTACAAAGTACTTCCATCAAACCGAAGTAATATTTTTTTGTTGTGACCACATTCATGACGACAGAAAGGAGGAATGATAATAACTCCGGCGGAAGGTAGCGGATAGATACCGAGGCTCGTCGCAGGGTAATTGCGATAATTGATCGAAGCCGTTTAATTCGCCTGACGCACGTAAAGACTGATAACGAGGCAGCGTCCATCTGCCAAGATTAATAGCGGCGCGAGTTATTGGAACGTTACTTTGTTGCTGTTAACGATAATCCTTTGACGCGGTGGCCCGATCGCGCGCGTCCGTTCGTTCGTTCGCTGTAAAAAAAATTCTTTTCTGTCACGCGTGTATCCGCCCCGGTCGTAAACGGTGCGCGCGAGGAGGAAGAGCGAGCGAGCCAGGTGCATCGTCATTCATGTAGATAGATGATCGCGGATAAACTCGGAATCGAGCCATCGTCCGTGTGTGCACGATCGTTCGGGACCGAGCGCGCCTCTTTCTCTTTCTATCTCCCTTTTTCCCTGCCGTTCGACATTTAGCGTTGTATAAATTTCCACTTTTAACGAGATCTAAAAGATCGCGCGATAATTCGGCCGGCGCTATGATTAAGGTGCCGACGTTATAATGGCGCGTAATGATCGCCTCGCTCGCTCGAAACCGCTCCGCACGCCACTCTCCGTTCCCTCTCGCTCCGTTCTTCGTTTCACGACGACGACGACGTACTGACTGTACATGCCTCGAAATATGCACCGGCGAAACAAATCGATCCATCGTACTCACTTTGATACTGCCGCGCGCTGTCTACCGACGCGGTACCAATGCACTCCCTTCCGATAATAAATTCGTACATATCTATGTGCCGAAACTTAATACGAAGTGGTTGATTTAAAAAAGAATTATTTTATGGAATTTCATTTGAATTGGAAACCAGAATGTCCCTTTAAATCGGTTTTTATCGATTATCGATTGATTGTATTTGAGGTGGTTCTATTAAAATGCAAGATATTTGTAATCAAATTATACTACATCATTCTTCAGATCATTTTAGATAATAAACGTATGAATTCGATTAAATATCCACGTCGTAATGACAGAGTTGTACTTTAATACTGAAGAACATGGGAGAACTAAGAAAATCATTATACTTAAATTCCTATTAAAACAAAAAACTAGGTGCTTATTGAAAGTACAAATTTCCTACTTTCTAATGACTGCAAGAAATATACATATTGCTGAATTGAAAAGAAAGTTATTTGCATTTAAAGCTATAAAAACGTCATGTTTTTATGACCATTAGAATCTACTATCGAAACGTGATAACTAGGCGTTAATTAGAACGATTGATTAGAGTGCTTGTTATCACGTAGAAATAAAATATGCAATACATAGATACAGATAGTACGTCGTACAGTGAGTGTGACTTTACCAAATCACATAACAAGAATCTCATTTAATTACTTAATAATTTAAGATATTTTACTTCTTTATTTTTATTAGTAATTTCTTTAATTTGTTTTGAACTATTATAATTTAATTTTACAAACTATGGTCATGTATGTTAAGCTTAGTACGCATGATCGCTTGGCTTCAGAATTTTAATAGAACCACCTGAAGCGTACATTAGAGTTGGATGTTCACAGAGTACATACCGATCGAAATCCGTCAGCCTCGACGAGTCCCGGAATCCTTTCGCGAACGGGTTACTGTCGATCTTCAGCTTAGTTATCTGGAACACGATCGCGGTACACCCGGTAATTAAGTTCACATCTCGGACCGTGCAATCGTAAGTGTCAGAAAGCTGGACTCATTCCGCGATAAGACTGCTCATTTACCGTCGCTTATAACTCCAATGGGAGCGATTATACCTTCTCCAAATTGAATCTGCTTCTATTAAATAAACGCTCCCGTTTCCAATTCTATCTAAAATAATAATATTCACAATACTTCCTATGAACTATTATAATTTATTTATTTATTTATTTATTCATAATAAAATACGGGCAACAATACTCAAAATACATAATGCGAGAAAGAAGGCTAGTTGACAATCACCATGTAATATATTCGCTCAGGAAAAACAAAACAGAATAATATCTTTTACATCCAAATAAAAGTTCACGCAATAAATAAACACAAAGCAAAAATGTATAATTATAACAATGAACATAAAAGACAAAAAAATGAAATAAAATAAGATAAAAAAACAATGAAGATAAATGTAAAAATAAAAATATAGATAATGCACAAATCAAGGTACAGAGACTGCAAGATTTATAAAAGATTGCAAAAGAAAAATGACGTAAGCACGTAAAATTGGCATAAACATCTATTTTATACTATTTTCAGGGATCTGCAAATTACACGAGAGATGAAGAAAGACAAAATAACGTATCATATCGTATATCAAAATTTATATTCACTGCCTTTAAATCTCTAAATATCTGCACGAACTATGCGTTTGCTTTTTACGATATAGATTTCACTACGTGATGAGAAATGAGCAGAATCATCGACGGGATTTATCGTAAAAGAATATAAGGATAAGAGTAAAATCGGTATCGAGGAATATGCTCACCAACTGATTCTGATAAGCCGTCACCGCGGTGAAGATCGCCTCCGGGAATATAAACGTTTTATGCTCCTCCTTCTGCAGATCGGTTATGTGGAGATTATTGTCGTCGGTCTGTCGGCAGCGGACCAAATGTATCCTCGGCTGATATCTGTGCATCGAGTTGAGAACGATCTGAAAAGCATAGAAAAGGAGAAACTGAACCGGTGGCCACGGTGAAACCGACGTATACTGGCCTGGAAGTGAGTCGACCGAGCCCCGGTAGGGGATATGATTTATAAAGTCTTAATTAAGGTCTCAGGGAATAAGCTGGAAGGCGTCGCGTCGTTATAAATCCTGTTCGCGTTTCGAACGTTAATAGGCGACGACGGCTGGTAAGTTTTATACGCGGTCACGCGCGCGCGCGCGCGCGCCCAGCCATCCTTTCTCGTCGCCGTTTATCGTTAACTTATCTAATAATCGATAACGGTAACGATCCAATCGAGACGGAACCAGGAAACCAGCTCGTCGTCCTTTTGCGATTGATACTTAGTGATGCTGAACAGAATAAATCGAACCCGGCTGCACGCGATCGCTCCTAAACGCTTCGCAAATTAGACTCCCGGAAATTCTCCTTCTTTACGTTTTAGTATAAAAAGAATTCATGCTCACACACGATTAACTATATGGATCGACGTAAGTAAATATCCTCGTTTCCGAATCATTGGAGAGTCAATAAAAAATATAGGGAGAATGAAACGTGACAAGTTTAATAATAATCGTAAATTAAATTCTGATATAAATAATTATCCTCGTTTCTAAATACAGTCGAGCGAGACATGTCAAGTCTAATAGTAATTCTAAATCAAATTCTGATATAAATAACTTATCATTAGCTATTACAAGTTCGACGTGAATTCTGTGGTTGGTATAACATGCTTAATTATACTACAATATAATTTTAGCGACAAGTTCTCGCAGTGACAAGATAAAATTTACTTCGTTTTTTTCTGAGACCGTGGAATGAAATCGGTAAGCGACTGTATACTGTGTAATAGATCTCGGCTTACACCTCGTATATCAATCAATAAGCATTCGAACGGAAGCTGAATGTCAGTCCTTCGCCATTACTTGCTAAGATCTACATAAGATAATTATAAATAATTGTCTATCGAAGTGCCTAAGGCACACTGTATCGTCGTTAGATCTTTCCCTGTTAAATGAACTATGTAATCTCTCTCACGCTGTTATTAATAGTCACGGATTTCGAACATAAAAATTGGAAGAAACAAAGATATAATAAAAATTTTTAATTGTGAATTTCGTAAAGATTATTCTTTTTAATTATGTTGATTGTATCTAGTATTCCTAATTAGAAATGTAGAATCGTTCCTAAAGTAGAATGTTATCAAATCTCATAAACTATAATGGCCTAAATTGTTATTTTATTAAAACTTAATATGTTGTTAACTCTGAAACATTCTAATGGCCTAAATTATTATTTTATTAAAATTTAATCTAAAATTATCACACTGTTAACTCTGAAACATCCTAATGGCCTAAATTATTATTTTATGATTGATATCTTATATCAAATCGTCAAGTTTACCCCTAAACAAAAATCTAGATTAGGGTTGCAATAAATGATTAAATCTTAAACTAAATTACCAATTAACGCTTGCTTTATCATTCGAATTTGACTAATTAAGAACAAAAAAAGAATTCAATTACCTTAATTGGAAGAAATTCGAAATATAACGAATGAATTTTAATTTTTAATTAAAAATTCCGATTATCACCTGAGATTTTAGAAAAATAGTCTAATCATTAATAATTTAATAGAAAAATCTGCAATCCCGATCTAAACAGACATTTAGCTCAGAAATAAGGAAGACCGAGTCGGAGCCGCGTAATCGAGATATTCCCTCGATTTGCTTATATCGCAATTGAAAGTTTCAGCGACGAGTTTATTATGGCACGCTCCTAACGTCGCCCCGGGAAGCGGCGAGCCCGCGGCTATAGCGAACCCGATGCAACCGGAGAAGTTGCGTATCGATTTCCTGTCTGAAACAATGTGCCACAAGTTTTCTCCGCCGGCTTGCGAAACACGCTCTAGCTTCAATAACAACAACAACAGCAACCATCAGGAACAGAGCGCCCACTTTCTTCTACCGATTCCCGTTTTCCGTGCCTCGAATTTTCCACAAACTCGACTTTATTTTAACTTGAAACGTCGTACACGCGCACGTTTCCTCTCGATTAATCGATAGTTTCGCGGCCGCGGTCTGGAATCACGGCTGTTCGTCGTCCCATGTAGTACTTTTGCCTGCGTATCCTAGTTTCTACCCTTCCGCGCGACGAGAGCTTGACGGGCTGTCGGTCACGCGCACGTTCCTCGACTCCAACTTCCGAACTACAATAAATAAATTCCATGCGATCTAAAAACATTCATTCCAGTAAAACTTTTGTTTTCGCCAAACGAAATCGATGAGCCGTTTTTCCCCGGGGCGACTCACCGTGACGACCGACCCATACAGCGACGTTGTTATAAAACCGAAGAGCGTTGCGAAACAGCGGCGCGTATCCCCGAGGACGAAGCGATATTAAACGTGATTTTTATTAGCGGCGAGATTATCGCTGAAAATATATCTCAGATATCTGCGGCTGGCATCTCGCGTTAACGTGCCACCAGACATTCCCCGGCGCGAGTAGCGACGCAGTATAACCAGCGTGGCATCGCGGCCCGAACTGAGCCAACGGGGACGGGAAACAGGCCGGCCAGCCGAAACCACGAGGTCGCCGCCGCCGCCGCCGCCGCCGCCGTCGCGGACACCGTGTGGGCGCGCCGAGGGAGAAAAACGTCGCGTCGTTATCGGTCCGTGTCGATAATTAAGCGAACGTCTCAATTTTTTCCTCGCCGGCCGATCGAGAAACCGGCGGCGTTAGTCGCGAGCGACGGAGAAGGCAGCATTCGCCGCGGTTCGAGCCGCTCGGCGCGCCGCGGCTACGCACGCTTTTTACCGAGCCGTGACTGCCGGTGACTCAGGCTTATTAAGCTAACACGCCTTCAAGACTGAAAAGAACCGTTCACCTGTTTTTTCTTTCACTTTTTTTTTTTTTCATTCCCTTTTACCTCGACTATGGATACGTTCACGCGACGTTAACGTTTATTGTCGCGATTACGCGAATTCGTTGAAACTGATTCCCGCTCTTGTCGGCGTGACGCGCACGTACTTCTCTTATCGCCGACAGAGACAGCATACGTTCTAATTAACCGTCGCTAAGAGCTGATGTTAATTTACATTCTATGAAAAATGTATATAATGTATAATGTATTTTGTATCTTCTTGGTTTTGAAAAAGAGGAGTGAATTGGTTAAATATTTAGGAGGGAAAGTAGCAGGAAGAAAGACGTAAGTGGAAAGAGCATAAAACTGGAAAAGGAAGTTGAAAATATATGAGAGAAAAGAGTGAAATAAATGGAGAGGCTTTAAGATGGAAAGAAGAAAAAGAAATGGTACGAGATGATATATGGAATAAAGAGGAAAACGGAATGAGAAAACGAGAGAAATCGACGGAAACGTTGAAATAAAGAAGAATAAAGCTGTCATGATCAATATTGGAATAGATTAAGGTAGATTAAAGTAGATATAATATAGCATGAAATTGTAATCTTGAAGCAAATAAAAATTCCTGAACGATTAAATAATTTATCCCAAACATTTATGTTAGGTTTTCAAGGAAAACTGAATTGTCAAAAATTAATCTATTCCCGTATTTTATTGGACTCAGTATATAAAACATTAGAAAATTATATATAAAAATCAACAGAGAAAAGGAACTTGATCTCAGGCGTTTTTGATCCTTCGTTTCTTCGTTCTTCTCGTTCATTCCGAACGAGTCCATTCGTGAGCGTGTCACTTCTGATCGCGTGAATAAAATAAAAGTTAATTCAGTTAAACGTATAAACCAGAGTATTTATTTAAACCCATTTCCAACAATTTATAATAAAACGTAGAAAGTATAAAAAAAACTATCAAAAACACGAAGCAAAAGTAAAATTCTTGTCAAAATTCCTACTCAGATTTCATTTTCAAAATTGCTATAAAGATTGTAACAGTCCTTAGAAAATTCTAAAGTCTATTTATAACATTCCGAGAGAAAAGAGGCTCGTCGACTGGAAATTCAAGCTCGACCAAAAGGACACGAGCAAATCGTTTCCGTCGCCTAGTTTATCGTTACCGCGTTTAACAACGTTTCACAGGGCGCGTACTCCTAGGATGATACGCGTGTCGCTTTCGGTTCCGATAAATCGGAATTATCGCGGTAAGTAGTGAGCAGTAGCGCGAGCCGCGGCTGCTAATCGCGTACAGACCGAGAAACCGAAGCCAATCCGGTCTCCGCGTCGACCGCACGCAATTTGCATCTAGCGATTTATCAAACAAAGCGGCATCCGTGTAATGCACGTTGATAGCAGCATTATGTGCGCGATTTATAGTCGTTCCTCTGTTAGTCCCATCGGAGGCTCTCCCGATAGCTGTCGGTCGGTCGGTCGGTCGGTCGGGGACGGACCCTGGGCCCCGGATGGAAATGTCCTCGGAACGTTTCGTTACTTAATCCGGCAGCCGCGACGCGACGGCTCGTTCCTCGGCCGTAATTTATTTTTATAACGCCACGGTATACCGTGAAATTAATATCCCGACGTCGGCCACGAACTCGGCCGTCTCTCGGTCCGTCGCCTCGGCTCCTCGCGGCGTAACAGGCCTTTACACGACTATTCACATTATTTTTTACCGTTATCGATACCTTTCCGTGTGTATCTATGATGCGTACAAGCCGTAGCCTGGAATTATCTACGTCGGCTGCGTCCGATTTATCATGTCGCGACGCGCGCACGCACACATACGCGTATAATACAGGCGGCGTTCGAAACGAGCCGCGTTGTTCGTTCGAATTCAGTGTTAATGTATGCAGATTGGAAAATAGGCTCCCGCGAGTAGATCACCGATTTTTCTACGAAATATCAATTTAAGGAATGAAAATAAGCATTGCGCGTGTAATCTCGTATATTCTACTTTCTAGTTGCTGCGCATGCATATTCAATTTTCTTGTAAATGAAGTCCGATCATTATCAACGGATGACCTCGTCTAATCCATAATCGAATTGCTGTGACATTTAAAAAATGAACTGAGAGAGGCGAAGCATTCCGATGTACGTCCGTGAAAACCTGAAGCGGATTCTTTGCTGATGAAAATACAAGCGAGCCCGTTGCAGCGTGTCGAAATGACGGGAGGGAACCAGGCGAAGGTTAAATAATAATATTTTTGATAAAGCACGATGTGTCCCTCGGATGTAAAATTGTTGCCGATGTATACGATCAGAGAAGAAGAAGGTCTCGAATTTAATTCGAGTCCGGATAACGAGTATCGCGGTCGGGTCCCCCGGACACAGTAGTGTAGGTTTCCGAGCGGGCAACTTTATGCCCGTACGATTATAGGTGTCTGGGATCCCGGGGTGCCCCTATCCGTTTTCTCTGCACCATTGGACGGTGGGACACCCCACTGCAACCTGTCAGAACTCCAATTTGCTCTACTCTGTTCAGCGCGCTCGTGTGGACCCTGTGGACCCTGGATGCCACCGGACGCACACCATCGCCAATTCTAACCGTGACTCAACTGTACCAACCTCGTTTCCGCCACTTCTTTCGTTCTAATTTTAATAATAATAATAATATATGACAATTGGATTGTAAGTAAGGCTAGACGAAAATTGCTCATGAGCCTTTTGTATTTATACAACAAACCGATTTCTAATTTAATATATAAATTCATAATCATAATATGTAAATTCATCATCAATACGATATAACAATAAATTTGTAAATTACAGTATAACCGGAAGTGCCTCGTTAGTTTACATGAAAACGTACGTATGATACATGGCGAAGAAGAAAGGCAAATAATAAAGAAAGATGAAACGAGATTTAATCGTCGCTGACAGAATTCGAATGGAATTACGCTTGGAAAAAAAATAATGTGAGGTTCGTTCTGATAAGTTTAAGTAATTAACTCGGCGTACCATCTGTCCGCGAGATGTTAAGATTCAGATATTGCCTCGTTCTACTCGATATATTAAGGTTGAGTCCTCGAATAAAAACAATGACAATGCAAATTTTAGTAATTATGTTACATTAAAATACTGGAGAGAATTTTTGGAAATCTTGTGAGGCTTTTAAAGAAGTTATTAAATCTCGAATTGTTATGAACGAAAAAATATGGATATTTTTCATTCCTTAGACAATCAAAAGTAGTACTTAAATAAAAAATCAATTAAATCAATGTAATACATAATGTAATATCAAAAACATATCAATACTGCAATAGATATTTGTACAAAAGAATACTACATCTCTTTTTTTTAGAAAATACGAGTAACTACTTATTTACGCGTGTAGGAAAAATGAATTAGACTCGCGCCTTTTATGACTTATGGATCCGTGATATTCGGATAATAAAATGGAAACGCGTGTAACTGCGTACGGCAGCAGAACGCAGATAAAATGGCACATCTGCATAACTTTTCGTTTAATTTATCAACCTTCCCCGTCGCTCGGGTATTTCCACGGTAAACCCGGACGCGAAACTTAATACCCGGCGTCAAGCTAAAGGACGTCGCGACTCCCATTATTTTTCGTGAACAGCACCGGATTTGTTCAATTTTTCACACGACTTTATCCGCGATTATTCAAAACATTATGCGCGACTCGGATCGATTGGCTGCGAAGCGATTAAGATGAATCAGCGGACGTTTTATGAAAATCAGTTTTTTCACACTCGACGCTCTGGCCCATCCATCGTACATCGTTTCGAATGTAGAAAAAAAAGTATTGCGCAATTTGACTAATTTCGACAAAGTGACGAGGTTTACAGGCTTTCATCGGATCCGATACGCGTCTTTCTATCTCCGGCGTTCAGTCAATTATATCGTAAATCCCAATTGAATATTCGCTATCTCTCCATTTCGTGCACCATAAATCATTTTTAATCTCAATATTATGGCTGACTAAAGCCTGCTGGCATCTCTACTGATACATGCGCGCCACATTAAGAAATTATTAATATCTTCGGCTTTTCCTCGCGCGCAAACGTCGTTGAATAAAATCCGAAAAATTCATCACAAAAGTTCCAAAATTTTTCTCACAAAATCTTAAATAAATAAACAGTACATTTTTATACGAAATTAAACATTTAATTCGCTTTAAAAATAGTACTATATTTTTTTATGTAAAATCTTGTTTGGATCTGAGACAGAAAGAAATCTATGGAAGTGAAACGGAGAGATACACATAAACAGTACATTTTTATACGAAATTAAACATTTAATTCGCTTTAAAAATAGTAATATATTTTTTTATGTAAAATCTTGTTT
>SMSR01010687.1:94340-135791 GCA_019453355.1 Ceratina japonica | reverse complement strand
GGTCATCGATCGCCCACAGAAAAAAGAGGAAAAAAACAAGAGGAGGCGATGAAATCAGATAATGGTAAGAACGATTCTGTCCGAGTGATTACGAGCGCCGTATCAGATGTGCTTTTGTCGTGAATCGTGTGGAAGAAATTACAGTCTTGACGAGGCGCGCGCGCGTGTGTCCGAGGCAACGAAGCCAGACGACCTTATATTACTGTCATATAAGCTGTCGCGATGAACGATTGTCCGCACGCAGTATGACACCTTCGAATTTCAACTGCGCATACGTAATTATCGCTATTTAAAGTCTGCCATTATTCGATTCCATCTGATTAAAAATTACCTCAGAATAATCACACATGTAACAGTGTTATATAATTTTTATCTGAAAATAAATATTGCAAATAAATCGGTCTGCTTGTTCACTATAGAAGTCATTCCTTGGTTTTAACAGAGTATAAAATGGTATAGGCTGTACAGATGGGGAGCAACGAAGCCTGACGACCTTACGTCAGTGGCACCTGAACTACCGTGACGAATAGCGATCACGGTACCTAAACGACACAATGAATCACGTATAAAAAAATACTGTAATCATTATCCGAATTGTATCGTTTATTAAGGTACAGTCGGAAAAGTACCCGCGCCCTGGAGTTCCGGGAATCGATGGCCCCTGAATGGACGTCGACGAATATTACAACGAGCCATTTAATCGTAACCATGGGGGCCACGCAGCCCCGACTCTTTCTTTATCGATCGCGCGTGCTCAAAGTAACGAAGCAGCGCGATTTTCTAGAACGCATGAAACGGTTGGCCCGGTGAAGGATCAGAGGCTACGGTGGAACAGTATCACGCGATTCCGCGGCCACCGGTCGTGGCAACTATACGACTTTTACACGGTATATAGAGAGGCAGGAGCAACGAAGCTCGACGACCTTACGGCGGCAGTGGCATACAAGCTGCCGCCTCGAGAGGAGGTCCGCGATCGACAAACCGGTGTACGACGCTCTTTTCGCAGTTCGTTGGGAATTTTCAGCGGTGACACAGTGCCAGTGCCCGAGAGTCGTTGAAGTCGCCGGAATCCAGTCGCAGAAATCGTCAACCGGGACCATTTAAATCGAACACTGCCGTTTTTTTTCGAATAAAAGACCCTCCGATTCTATCTATAAAAAAAAAATATCGCGGACTATAGTTTCTATGCAAGTCGGACGCAGTGAGGGGGATCGCAGGCTTCAGAGAACGATTCATTGTGTCGAAATGTTTATAAAACATTTATAGGATCTAGTTCCGAAGCGGAGGAGGGCAAGGCTTTTCTGGGAATCGAAGAAAAGTGAAAATTATACGACGCGCCGTTGATTGTGACTTTCCTCGCAGTACTTTTCCGCAGACGTACCCGCGTCCGATTTGATGCGCCTAAACAGGGCGTGAAGTTTGAAACACCGGCTACGGAGATTGCGGTAATTTCCTCGACGAAAATGAAACTTTTTACGCTTTGCAATTCGCTTCTGTTATTTTTGCTCGACGTAAGGCGCAGCGAATTCCGTTTCCATTACCGAGATGTCAAGCGTTCGTGATACTTTTATGTATTTATTTCGCGACAAGATCACAAAGATGATCCCTGCGGTCTGGGGTGGAAAATGCAATATAATAAAACATTTCATAACCGGTAAAAGGTATTTGAGGCAGGTCGTGAAAGCGGCGCGGATGAAACACCGGCGACGAGGGGAGGGGACGAAATTTATTTCATTCAGGTTTTAATAAAACGTCGCTTACACATCTACGAGGAATTTCATTTGAATAAATAGACGCGTATGCCTGTCTGCTGCGAATAATTAAACCGGTGGAACGTACCAGTCGAGATCGGCGAGCGTGACGTTTACGTCCTACTTTTGTTCTCAATTATCAAGTACGAATTGCCGTCCGCCGCGTTGTTTATCGCGTGGGACGGACTGTTTTGTTCATCCTTCTAGAATGATTCAGCAATCGAATGACCAGGTACAATTGGTAATTGAGTTAGAGCCGATCGTCAGAAACTAGCGTGTGATATTTCATTGCAAACGTAATTCGAGTTAGGCTTGAATCTAAGTATTCAAATTGAAATTATAATAGGGAATTATGAAATTTAATGTGACGAGGTTTGACGGAAGAGTCAGATCGGTACCAGGCTTACACGGCGTTCGCCACTTGCGGACACAAGACATTAGCAATAAGTAGGCCAAGTAGACTTATTAGACTGAAAGAAGGCTTCGCTAATCGAGCCACCGGCCAATTACGTTATCGTCAACCTTACTTAATCTTTGAATTGCTCTTTTAACATCATCCCGCCCTCATGGACCCTTGATGAAAGCATATTTTACTCTCCGTTCGGAGAAATAAACGATTATGGCTATTTAAAAATAATAATACTCAATATAATTCACGTCCTACTCTTCGAAATTTGTTAACCGCGGCTGTTTAATTAGCAGCGTCAGGTGTAAAGTTTGATAAGAGGAGAACAAACGTTGCGCTCCTTAAAAAGTTGCAACTAGGCCTTTAGCGGAACCTGTTTCCAGCTTAGGAATTATGCAATACGGCTGTCGGTCCGCGTAATGCGCGAGCACGTCTTGGCTTTCACATTCACGCACACGTTTCCCGTTTATCCTTCACCTTGATGCACGTGCAACTTTTCGCGCAGACATTGCACACCTGAACAATCAAGCCTCCACAAACATCATTTTTAAAAAAATTATAAAAATGATGAATCTTCAAATTGTACTTCATAGTCCTTCAAATAAATATTGAACATGCACTTAAGTATAATTTGAAGATTACGTTAACGTCACGCGCGCGGATTTATCGATTATGTAAACCGTAAGAATGTGATGGACAAATCATTGCGCGTTTTTTTCCAGCGTTTAACCATGAAAAATAGAATAAAGAACCGAGTTACGTAACGTCTATTTTACGTACGTACGTACGTACGTCTAGTCGTTCGCGATTCGTGAAGCTGGTAAAGTAGCACGTGACATCAGCACAGGAAAATGTAGGTTTACTGCCGCTGTCCGTACTTCAATGAACGCAAAAACCGTTTTATGGACCCGGACAAGAATTTCGCGCCGTTACATTTCTCCCCTTCTTTTTCTCTTTTTTATACTCGCGAGTAAAAAAAAATAGTGACGAGGCAAACGAGTGGAACAAAATTTAACGAGACGTGTTTCTCGCCGCGTTTGCAGACTCGACAGGCTTCAAAATGAACGCGCCGCTGTTCTTCCTGATTTTTTTAATAAGTCACGTTTACGCGCGCGACGTCGACTACTGCTTCACGGACGAGGACGACCCGTACCTGTACATGGCCACGAAGACTGCCTACCATTTTGTCCACGCCGGAAAAACTCGGTTCCAAGACGTGCCCAGTAAGTCCTCAGGGCGCAGGTTAAACCAGGATAAGGGAATTACGTTAATTGACTTTTTTATTTGACAGACTGCCNAAATAAGAAAACGGCTATTAGAATAACAGAAGTATCATGCGATAAGGAGTTTATAAATGATGCATTAAGAAATATATCACGTACTTCACGCGGCGAAAGGCTTTTATTTATCCCCGGTTGCTTCCTAATCATATATTCGTGAGCGATATTTTTATAAACAGAATAAAAATATAATATTAGCAGGATAGTTTCTCTGCGTTGATGGGAAGCGACACCTCCGGATTTTCGTTCCCTCGTAGTCGGCTTAGAGCCTTTATCCAGGGAATTTCCCCGGCCGCTTTCACGTCCCCGGGAAAACTTCGTTAAGCGGCCATTTGAATGGAGGAGAGGCCGCCTCCCCCTCGGGATTTCTGCGGTCATCTCGAAGCGGTGCTCGAAATTTTCTTTACCTGCCCGTACCAGCCCGTGTTGCTGGGAAACGCGCGTGTTTATTCGAGGTAGAGCTCCCCGGCTTTCGGCCCATTGTATTTATACCCTCCAACCAAAACAGACCCGGCCGCATGCATCGGCCTTTTAAACATCGCCGGCTCGGAAAACAAGTGCACCGAGTATAGGTATAATGACCGGCGTTCGGTTAATGTCGCCGAATTTAATTGTCCAATCGATGGGGGACCGGACGGTTCCCGGAATCGCTGCGAGATTCACTCTCTTCGCCCTTTTATTTATCAACCCCTGGGTGCATTCTCCTCGTGTACATACAATAATTCGCGACATGGGAACGGAAACATTCCGGGCGGAATGTATATTTGTGCTCCGAATTATACAAAGAGGTGTGCATGCAAATTGTGAAAGCTTTGCAGCGTTCAATTCCGGCTGAAAAATGTGTCGATGTTCGGGAGACGATGCGAGGAGCAATAAAAGTTGTTAACGATATTTCTATATAAGTATTTTTGAAATTTTTGACAAAAATTATTATTATTAGTTTAGTACCTTTTCCTTAATTAAATTTTGGCTGGTAAATTAAATTAATTAATTAAATTGAGGGAAGGTGATTAAACTAATGGTAATAATTTTGGGCGAAAATTTCGAAAGTTCAAAACGCCGCGTTTCTATTTTTTTTTATGTGATATTTCTAGCTTTCACTTTCGAATATTATTATTATATTAGATGCAAAATATTGGCTTGTCCCGAGAGTTCCGAGTTTTGGCAGCTAGCATTAGGACAGGTGTTTGTCAGAATGATTAAAAACCAATTAGGTAGGTATTCTAGAAAGCGAGACTCCAGGTGTAAATGTGTATGAACATTAAATCACTATATTCCTAATATAAATGTATCAAAATTAAAATGCAAGTATAAATGTGTATAAAAACGAAATCATTATCATATTCCAAGTATAAATGTGTATAAAAATTAAATCACCATATTCCAAATATAAATGAATCAAAATTAAAATGCGGCTTAAGTATTCCATAAAAATCGGCAAAAATTTTAACCCAATAGATTGCATTATTTGAATAAAAAACAAATTTTCCTAGTTCTCATCCTTTAAATAATATTAAAATGCATGTGCGACCATAATTTTCGTATGAACCTAGTAATACTAATCTAAGCTGTGTTTCAGAATGTGTCCAATGAATTTCAACGTGTATTAGACAGGTTCACGGTATAACTAAATTTAGCGGTGGTTCAAGGGATGGAAGAATAAAATTTTGATTACCAAAAAAAAAAAAGGAGGAGACACGCGCTGGGGTATGGAATTGTCGTAGGTCGTCGAGAAATTATTTAAAAATACAACGGCCCACCGCAGTATCTATTTCTGGCTTAGGACTGGCTGCCGGATCGTTGCGGGTTTCGAAGCGACGGACGGAGAGAGAAAGAGAATTCACGCACGCGATCCCCGCGCTGACACGTGTCGACTACTTACTTCTCTACTCGGTGTCAATCGCCTATTAAACCGTTCCCGTATCTTTCTCCATTTAGCGGAGTGTTACGCGGATCGATCGCATGATATCTGTCACGAGCCAAAAAGGATTTCCCTTCCCCGCCAAAGAATTTTATTAAAAAAAAAAAAAAAAATCGATCATTTTTATTAAATCTCGATTTAATATAAACCTAATCTGAATTTCGTTCCATAAAGTTACTAACATATCTTTTATTCATTCGATTTTTCACGCGATGAAGGTTCATCGCATATTTTCGACCATAAATTGAAGTTTGAAGCGAACGTAATTAGCACGTTCGATCGGCTCGATTCCTAATCAAGATTTCATATTTCATCCTACACGCTATGCATTAACGGTTCAACGTTGCCCTGTTCCCCACTAGCTAATGGCCAAGGGTTTTAATTACGAGCGAGCACGCTGACAACTGTAAATAGGGAATAAGTAATCGGCTAATTCGTTAATTAACCATCTCTTTTAGAAGCTAGGCGATTATTAATAGACATTATATATTTAGGCCTTAGTAAATATTATCCGAGCGTGTTAAGCATAATTGGGCGGCGCGTGTTTACAATTATGACGTAGTAAGTTTTGAGGTCCTCCAGCATGACGCCTCCGCCGTACGATTATTATGCTTGCTGCTAATTTTACTTCTGGTCAACAATCGCTACCTCGCGCGGTATTTGTTTTCGCTCAAAGTATATAAAATTGTCGAAAATGATGTCGTAACATATAGAAGCGTCTGCTTTCGTAGCGTCGTCGGTGAGTAAAATCCGTGGAGCCCGGCTCGCCTCGATACCCACCGGCCCCGATTAACACCGTGCGCGCTGTTTGCGCACCTCTTTGTAACGGTTTAAGCCCGATAAAAGCTCGACAAAGCTTCCGGTGTCTCTTTCGCTTCTATTATATCCTCGAGCCGATTTTCCATTAGCTCGGTTCCTCGGATCCATTTAGAAACGCGAACTCCTTTACCCAGCTGTCTGACCGGTGTTGACTTTTCCCACTACAATGGACAGAGAACGCGGGCCAATAATAAATGACGCGCCGACGGCACCCGCCGGATGCATTTAACCATTCCGCCGATGGAACAATCGCGTCCCTGTCGGCTTTTTCATTATTCCCGTGACGACGCGAGATCCGAGCGAAACGCGCGCGCGTTTTCGTCTCGGCTTCTATTCTGAATACGACGTCCGCGCGTATTTCCGCTTGTCTCGGACGGTTCCCCCGTGCGAGAATAGAACCCGGGAACGCTGTTACTTCGTGTTTCCCGGTTATATTTGACGACAAGACCCATAAACTCTTCTGCCGTTCGGGACGATCAATCATCTCCCAGACCCAAAGAGAGAGGGAGAGACAGGAGGAGAGAAAAAGACGACCGGTGCCATTACGATGACGATAAATCGATGAGCCTTTCGTTTTCGAGCAAACGATGCCGTTCACCTCCGTCTCTCGTCTCTCTTTATCCAAAGTATCTGGTCTTCGACTGCAAAGAAAAAAAGAGAATCCGACGAGGTGCTTCGTTTATTTCTATCTTGTTTTGGAATAACGACAAGCCTTTCACTTCGCGAAGAATTACAATCATATTTATTTTCTCCACTGTACAAAAATTTATAAAAAAGCTACATGAACTTCTTTCTTCAGAATTTCACTTCATTTCTTTGGTAACAAAGCTTTATATATATAATTACAATTTATAAAAAAGCTACATGAATTTCTTTCTTCAGAATTTCACTTCATTTCTTTGGTAACAAAGCTTTATATATATAATTACAATTTATAAAAAAGCTACATAAATTTCTTTCTTCAGAATTTCACTCCGTTTCTTTGGTAACAGAGCTTTAAATATATAATTATAATTTATAAAAAAGCTACATGAACTTCTTTCTTCAGAATTTCACTTCATTTCTTTGGTAACAAAGCTTTATATATATAATTACAATTTATAAAAAAGCTACATGAATTTCTTTCTTCAGAATTTCACTTCATTTCTTTGGTAACAAAGCTACTGAATCATGTGTTAGCGGGTAATATTTCGTCACGCGGAACAGGTGACCCACGCGGTCCATAAAAAAAGGGAAACGGATACACACAAAAGGCGTAGACGGAGGGTACGCGAAGGAGGACGGCGATACTCGAAAATAGCGACTTGTGGGTGTCGTGTCCACCACGTCCTGACAGCCACCGGCGCGGCGCGACGGCTTTGTCAGCGTTTATAACTCGCGTGTGTGTAGACCCGCGCAGCTGCGGTTAAATAAACCGTCCCTCCGGCCGGTAAACGAATAAAACAATAGCGAGTGAATTGACGTCACGGTGCAATGAAAAACGACCTGCACCGATAACGCAGGCCCGGCACGACTTTTATGCATCGTTAACACCTCGCAATGAAACGGCCCCTGCACGTGCGTCTTCTGTAATCTTATTGTTAGCCCGAAACCTCCTTGCGACTCTTTGTCAAGAGTGAAACTCGTTCCATTAAGTAAGTAATGGAGAATTATGTCGAAATAGATATGAAATATTTTCGAGCATTTCACAGGAAATGTATTACAGTAATAAGTATGGCTCGGTATTAAAATTGTTTTGGTCTGATAGTCTCAGCTTCAGCATAGATATTAAATGTTTTCGAGCATTGCACAGGAATTATAGTAATAAGTATAGCTCAGAATTCAAATTGTTGAATCTGATTGCCTCAGATTCGACACAGAGGACTGTTTCACATCTCCTGTCGACGTGACTCTGCCAACGATTGTGTATTCTTAATAAAACTGGCCACCGTTGATTATTGCAACTGATCTGAACGATTTGATTTAGTATAGTGTCTCGCCAACAGACCGGCGATCTAAATCAGCTCTTAGAAGAAAGACTTTACTGCCGCGTCGTCGCTGGTTACTCGAGCGTATGTCCGTGCAGTCACTATAGCCGCCGAACTAGGGCGAACTGTATAATGAAGGATAGGATAGACATTAGCGCGCTCCACTTTATTCATGGTGTTCCATAAATAAATAATGCGGCCACCGTAATCTTCGGAGATAATGGGAACGCGCAACATTTTCACATGCATTTTGCATGTATGGATTTAATAACGGGGCAACGATGCGCGTTGCCTGCGCGTGAAATATTTAACAAACACCGACAGTGTTCGTATTTACAGCTGGGAATATTCGCCCCCCCCGGTGGGAATGTTAGTGTCCAATTTTACAATATGAATGATGCGGNCTGACAGTGTTCGTGTTTACAGCTGGGAATATTCGCCCCCCGGTGGGAATGTTAGTGTCCAATTTTACAATATGAATGATGCGGACTAAATTGGATTTCGTCGGCCACGAAATTTGTTCAAAGCTCACGGTGGTCCTATATTTGCCGACGTTCTTGGAAAAGGATAAATTCGCCGTTCTGCGGTTATCAGAGGTCTCATCTGTTCTGGCGGCCTCCGGAATTCTTTGTCAATTCGAGTTAATGATATGTGAAATGGCCGTCTCAACGCTGTCCGAAAATTGCGTAATCGCGGTTATATATAAATCCGGCGGCGACGACAAATTTTGACGAATAGCACGAACTCCGAATTTCGAGTCGCAAGGAAGCTTCATCGCGCAGCGAAATTACTGACAATAATCTTCATTTATATTGATCCGGATCGATAACGTTAAGGATTATTATTCGACCGCGTCGGGAACATTTGTGATCCTAATTTTAGTCCGGCGGCGTAGCATTTCCTAACGTGTGTCAGTCAAGCCGCGATCTTTCACTCCCGCTGCAAAATTAATGAACTAAACAGTGAATCTAATTCGGTCCCGCAGAACCCGGGAAGAAAGCTACGTAACACGCGATGAAAATAAAGTTAGTATAGCGAGGAAGAAAAAACAAGTGGATCTGAAACAGTTAGTAAACGGGGTTGTCAGCGAAACCGAACTCCCCGCCGCCGCCGGTGGCATCTCCCGCGGGGGATGCAGCGGCGTTTGTTAATAAGTTTTATGAAAAAATATAGGGAACGTGTTCCGGGAAAAAGTAGGCCAAATGCCAATGATTCCTCGGCCTGATGGGACCTCTCACGCGTCCGCCATATCCGCCGATCGCTTTCTTAATAAAATTATTTACCATTTTTATGGCGCGTCGGAATCGAAGGAATGTTTTAATAAAATCGACTATTCTCCGTTCGATTGAAACACGCGGGAATCATTTTTCCTGTAGTTTCTCGGGGGATGTTCGACGGCGTGCCACGAGAACGGATCATTTGGATAATGGACTACTACTTTGAGTAACGCGTACAGTAATTCGTATAAACACGTCCGAACGTGTTGATCGTTTCTGACGTACGCCAGTCTCGTAACTTCTCGTCTACGTCTATCTATCGCTACGATCTGAACGCGCGCGTCCATCGACGAGCGCGTGAACTGTAAGATACTCCGGTGATCGCATACGCTATATTCTGATCGTTCGTCAGTCATCCGTGGACGGTAAAATTGAAATACGGTCTGACAATTGTAGCGCCGACAATAATTTATACGCGTACGGAACAGTTAGGCGAGCGCGGATCGAATTCGATACCGATAACGTTATTTAAAAATCCTGTCGGCGGAGGGAAACCTTTTTCGATGTTAAATAACATCTGATCAGCTATTTCTGTGAGAAGCCCTCTTTATCCCGTTTCTCATCGGGCCATCGTTTCCGGATATGAAAACCCATTCAGGCGAATTCTCGACATTGATTAAATTTTTTTCCCCCCTTTTCAGTCGAGGAAAAGCCGATTTTCCGGTACATTCTAATAACTCACGTATATATATATTTATTCATAAATAAAGAATAATTGTATCTTCTTCAAATAAATATTAATATATCAATGCGGATGCAAACGCGATATTAATCGCGAAATTCCGCTCGCAGCATTATGCAAAGCAGTGGGTAGCAGTGCATGTCAGTAGAATCAGACGGTATTAGTCAGACGCTCGGCCGTAGATATCATCAAACAATTTACGTGCTTTCATATCTCTGGCTCCGATCGTAGTACGAAACGTTGTCGTGCGACTTGACGAATAACATTTCTTCACGAAGTAATCTTAATTTGCATGATTAACCAGGTCTGCCCCGGGATTATTTATCCCCGGCCGTCTCGTGCCAAATCCGCTACGGACTAGCCGCCCGGTGAATTGTTCCCTCGGAATGCGAGGTTTCACCGCGCCGGTTGCGAAACTAGATCTTCGATTTACTGTGAGACATCTGCCAGTCCGGTGTCCTGCGGAATTTATGCACCCACCGCTTTCCTCGGGCCTCGGGCGCCGCTCCCGTCCATTCCCGAGCACGGGTCACATATAAAAAAACGAGCCACATAAATCTTCTACTATATAATCGGACATTTTTATTAGTCACAGTCTTTTCTATTTTCGTTCCGCCGAATTATTCAAACGTTGCGTCGACAAGAAGAATCTTGAGTGTTCGACAATTTTAACTTCTGCTTAAAAGACAAGCAAATTAAAATATGTATTGGGTTGGCTGGGAAGTTCGTACCGATTTTTGTGTAAAATTTAAAGCGCGTTTTAATTTTTATACGTATTTATACCCGGAATATGATAATGATTTGATTTTTATACACATTTATACTTGCATTTTAATTTTGATACATTTATATTTCGAATATAGTAATTTAATTGTTATACACATTTATACCTGGAATCTCACTTTTTAGAATACATATTTCATTGGTTTTTAGGCATTCTGACATACATCTGTTTTAATGCCAACTACCAAAACTTGACACGAACTTTCGGAACAATCTAATATTATTTATTACAGAAGTTATTTTCTTGATTCAATAGTGAGAGGCGATGACAAGTTCGAGTCTGAAGCATGCAGTTGCATATATTGACAAGTCCATCAGGCTACTAAATTTATCTTCAGGTTAATTATTCAATAATTTTACCTTCTGCTTGAAAGACAAGCAAATTAAAATATGTATTATTTATTATAGAAGTTATTTTCTTGGTTTAGTTAGTGAGACGTGATGACAAGTTCTAGCCTGAAGCATGCAGTTGCATGTATTGACAAGTCCATCAGGCTACTAAATTTATCTTCAGGTTTATTATTCAACAATATTATCTTCTGGTCACCTACTTAAATGACAAGCAAATTAAAATATGTATTATTTACTATAGAAGTTATTTTCTTGATTCAGTTAGCGAGAGGCGATGACAAGTTCTAGCCTGAAGCATGCAGTGCATATATATTGACAAGTCCATTAGGCTAAATTTATCTTCAGGTTTATTATTCAACAATATTACCTTCTGGTCACCTACTTAAATGACAAGCAAATGAAAATATGTATTATTTATTACAGAAATTATTTTCTTGATTCAGTTAGCGAGATAATCTGCACGCAGCGCATATATTGACAATCAGGCTAAATTTATCTTCAGGTTTATTTACAAGACGCATTCGAATACAAAAGCTGTCGTTAGCTATTATTCTCTGGCACAGGCTATACTATCTATTCCGTCTCGGTAGAAGAATTCTCCCTCCGGCTCGCTCTTCGTTATAAGAATATCTCCCGGCGTAATAACAATACGAAAACAATGTACTCCCTCGATACAAAAATCTGCATATATCACACGAGCCACTTCCCTTTTATTAAGGTAAATCCAATATATATAGCTCGACACGCGCTCCGCGATATACGTAATTTATATTCTTGGTAGAAGAACCTCGCAAAGGAATCGCAATCACGGTTTAAACAATGGCACAGTAATATATTGCAACAGACAGTCGTTTGCCCGTTCCATCAATCATCAACGCCAATTACTTATATCGGGACATGTTTACTTTTTGATGAGTAACGAGTTCATTCATTACTGTTCACCGTTCATGTGTGCCATCAGAAATAATAATAATAATAATAAAATTGGCACGGGAATCGCGAAATGATTGACTGGCATCCGATAGGCGCTGGTTCATCGTCGATTAAAGATTTCCTCGGGAAAACTGGAGACGGAGAACGTATATCGTTTAACGTTCTAATCCCATTTTCGCGTTCTATGTAAATCGTGTCCTGTTAATCCCGGGGAACGCTCGAGTCGCGCGGCAGGAGAATCGCTAAGCCCGGCATTATTTCATTTGGCTTGAAGTCGAGGTTGATGCGCCGTAGCCTTGTAGCGAAGACGTGACGAATTAAATTATGACACGTTTCGACAGACGGATCTGCCACTGCCAAATTATTTCAGTCGCATATTTATATTCGTTTCTTTGTGTACCGGTGTCTCGAATAACAGAAGCGGCGTTTGGGTTCCAAAGGATACTATCGACGCCTGTCATGCTCAATCATTTTGTAAATATCGTACGAATTTTGGAATTTAATTTGCATCTCATTTCGTCGAACCAAATCTACGTTGTAGACTCGTTCTATTAATTGAATCAGGCTTCTAATCGCATTAATACAGGATCATGGCACACTAATCATGCTGAAGCACGTCCAAGACTCATGCCAGACACTCGTTCACAATGTGCCAAATTTTCTGCAAATCTGCATTAGTTCAAGCTTAAGTGTGTTATTTCAATGATAAATTCCTACATTATTCTCCTCTGTGGTTGCAGGTGTTTTTTCAGGAGGAGGGCTTGATTCTGGGAAGAGCAATGCGAAACAGTATTAAAAAGAGGAGTTACGATTATCCGGAGTAGAGGCAGCAGCAAGGAAATGGAAGCCACCGAGTGGAACGTTACCAAAACGAGTGGAAAAAACGATGAAAATAAATGCCCCGCAGGAATAACGCAAATGCTTGAAAATTGAACGCGAAAACCTTCCGAGAAGTATTTTATTTATTTCTGAAGTCCCTGAAGAGAGAGAGAGAGAGAATATACTTCTAACCAGAAAATATCCATCGCACACGTCGGCAATGAATTAAAAACTAAAACCAAGTGTGAACCCTCAGCGAAATTACAAAAGTATTAATAGTGATGTGACTCGCGATTGACATGATCGAAACCTGTCTGTCCGCCGGGCGGAAGAGACCGTCAGCTTTAAGACACGAATGAACTGTGGTGTTTCAATTTCGCGAACCGATCGCGTCCAGCCACAAAGGAGAAGTGATCAGCCGCCCCCGCAGCTGAAACCAGGAGAAAATGGCCAGCCGAATGAAAGCCCTGTACAACCAGGTACACAGTCAAACGTTATTCCTATTGTCCGGTGGAAATTTGCATTAACTTTGAGGCGCTTAGAAATCGGTTCGGCGAACTGGATACAAATTGAACGAGGTTTGCGCGTGTGTATGATGCAGGTCGTCTTTGAGAGGCGGCTCCTCCTCGGCTGCACGGTCCTCGTAGGGCTGTCGGTGTGCATATGGTCCGTGGCCATCGGGACGGACCACTGGTTCACCCTCAGCTCGCCGACCAAAGAAGGGTTGCCCCTCGGAGACCCGAGCAAGGGCCGAAAGCTGACCTACAAACATATGGGCCTCTGGAGAGGCTGCGTCTACGGCCTGGCGCCGGAGTCCGACAACTCCACCGTTCTAGTCCCTTTCAGTAAGTAAAATTACTTAATCAAACTTACGTGGTATTTTAAACTAGCTCCTGCCAGTGTAAAAAGTCCCGGGTTCTATCAGAGAGGAGAGAGCGTGTTATTTTTAATTCGGACCTCGGACCTGGTTTGTTATGAAAATTGTAAGAGCGCAGGGAGAGCCGGCTCGTAAAATAACAAGCGAGCCCGAACTTTTATTAAGTAAAACTTTGTTCGGCAGCTCTTGGTAAAAAAGAAGTGGCGGCGGCGGCCAAAGTATTCGCTTTGTCGCTGGCACGGCCGGCTTCCGCTAAGCTTTCCCAATAATTAAATACGGTACACGTGATTCACAGTCGGCCAAGCTCGTGACACAGACGACAATGGTGTGCCGCTGCTCCGGGCGTTCATCTTCATTAAATTAATCACGTATAATTAATTGAACTATTTCGAAACCGTGCAACACACACGAGAATAATAACCTGAATTAAAACGCCCCAACGTCTCGTGTTATTAAACTGTCGTTTTTATCTTGCAAAACGGGACGATACTTGGTAAATAAATTGTTGCGCATTATATTCGAGCGCTCGCTACCATCGCGCTAAACAAATCCGAGGTTTCTTTTTAACAGACGGTTTGATTTATTACAGCCGCGGTTTGAAAGAAGGCGGATATTCGTCCAATACGTCAACGAGAGATTTACCATGCCCCGATAAATCAACCGCGATTGTGAACGTCCGTCAGTTAATTCACACGTTCAGCGGAGACCCGATGACCCTTTATGGATAATTACGCCCTTTGATCCTCGTTGAATCGGTGCGCGATTTTTATTCCATCCGCGTGAACTTTCTCCGAAGTGGATGGAGGCTTAAAATAATCTACAAGAGCGGTGGAACTAACGCGGCCAGTATTGCTCTTCGCGGTTAATCACTGGGCGTCGGGATCCGTGACGATGGTAGCTGTATAGCGGCTTGTCGCGTGTCACGTCCATTGTCCAGGCACGTGCATTTCATCACGCGCACGTAAATTGAACAACCATCGTTGCTAATCATCCTGTGACGTTTCCGATCCTCCCTCTGTCTCTCGAATATGTCTTTCAGGTCGTCGATAGGACGAAGGTAGAATAAAATTGAAACGACGACAGTTTGAACTTGAACAAAGTTCTTTAATAAATGGCGATGTATAAATATTGATCATGGCTCTCATTGTCCCTCCGGGTGGCGTTTAAAAGGCTGCGCGTAAAAATAACTTAGCATGACGCGGTGGTGGCGCGAACGCTGGCCTTTCCACAGGGAGAAGATATAACTCGAGAACGAGAAAATAGTATTAAGCGAAAGTCGCGCATGCAGGGCTTAGGGAAGCGACGATTTAAACTCCGAGCAGATGAAATTAACTAGGATACTAGAGCACTTTACTTTTTTATTTGAAATATACTTTTTTTTTTACAGAGGAGTGCAAGAACCAGGACATGTTCCCGACTGAGAAACAGTTCAAGCTGAACCCGGAACTCAACACCCTCGTCAGTAAGTTAAATTATACGAATTAAAGAACTTATACCGTTTCGAAGTGCGTCCGAATATTAATGGAAGTCCCTGTATGTACAAAAAGAAAATCATGAAGGATTTCAGCAATTTATTAATCAGTAGATATTAATTTTTATTCAATGATTTTGTGTTTCTCCAGATTACTCGAGGACGCAGGCATCGTTCGCGCTGATCAGTCTGTTTATAATGATAATGGGCTTCTTCTTTTCCATCTACACGTTTCGCAACCCGCGGTACATGTTCAAGCGACTGGCCGGCGGAATACATTTCATTAGCGGTAATTAACTCGCTCAGAAATACTTCATAACGTCCGGGGTTGGAAGCTCCCGTTACACAATTATAATACTTCAAGGGTTCCACGGATTTAAATAATTATGTAAAAAAATAATTATGTAATCGTTGGAAGTTCGCCTGTTCTACTATTTAGGCTCGTACTTAGGCAGGCAGAAGATCCGCTCTAATTGATTTTATCCGATTGCAGCGGCTTGCAACATGGTGGTGATACAAGTGCTCCTCTCGTCGATCGACTTCGAGGGTAAACACATACACAAGACGTTTCCAAAGGACGCGATCCTCAGATACGATTTCTCGTTGGTGCTCGCGTGGATCGTCTTTCTCTGCAACCTGATCGCCGGATGCGCGTTCATGCTGTTCTCGCGGAAACGGAAGCGGGACAAGGCGCCCACCGAAGAGATCGCGATGGCCGACGAGCCGACGATCATCGGCCGTTGATCGGTTTCTCTATCTCGTCGGGAGGAATAATAATTAGACTGTCGCGTGTGCGAGAGAATTTGTGATCCGAAGAATGAAAGTAAAAGACGCCCGGTACGTATTTAGTAGTCGCTTGCGAGGTTCGTTCACACGTCTACGTATTTTTATTTTAATCATGCGATCGACGTAATAATGGACGAGCAATCACGGAATGATAGAACGATTTCGCAAGCGATTACGTATCGGAGAAAGTGTGCGGGGACAATCGTTCGAAAACCGCGTGAAAAGACGAGCGAATAGAAAGCGATTTGTATTTTGAATGGAATTCGTGTCGTCGCCCAACTAACTTCCGCGTGTGAACACAGTTTTGAGTCAGATTGCCGACATCTTGCTCCCTCCGAGCGGTTCGATTGATCGACGCGAAAGTTACCCCCTCGGTTGCGATTTGAAAATTATGACTCGCGCTATTCCCTCGCGTCGAACGTCTCGCAACCGGGAAAGATGCTATTTTTGTACCACGTCAAAACTGTCGATGCTTGTGGTATTATTAAGCGGGACCATTGAACGCAAATTCAAAGACCTCTCCCGTTCGGAACTTCTGCCAAAACGCGATTCTAAACGAAAAGAAAAAAAAAGAAGAAAGGAACCGTCGAAGCCAGGGAAGTTCTAAAAATGATCGTCTATATTTTTCTACCTTCCGTACTAAACACCTCCAGAAACAATCCTGTTAAAAGTAGCCTCGATGTAAATAACGAATCTTAACTCAACGTGGAAGTTGTGTAACCTAGAATCTTAGACAATGTGTAATTAACGCGTCCACTCTGAGACATAATTAATACCCGTGTTGTTTAAAGTTAGCCGCATTCGTCTCAAGTTTCGAAAACTACTCTGCGAACTCGATGCGTGAAAATCGCGTAACTCGATCGAACCGGCAATTTCAGGAGGGAGTCAGGTGGAATTATCTCGGGACTATATCGCATAGTCTCCTATCGTTAACTATAGCAAACTTCAATTCTATTGTTAACAGAAGATACTTACAATTTTATGAGACGTACTTAAACGCAGTCGTTCGATCCTGTTAAAAATGGACTTAGAACAGACGATAATATTACTTTAGCATGATTGAACCGACTGTTAATTGACATACTTAGTCACCGATTCTAGTCATAAATAATGTCTGATAAAAATCGTGCGATAATCGACGAGGTGACATTGTTTTCTAAAGCACATTATTTATCTCACATTAAAATGTTTGCACCGTTGCAAGATACTATTTCTAAGTCCACAATTCTAGTCGATAACGCGATTCGATCGTACAATCTAATTAAGCCCGCGTTGGTTCTATCTAAGGGGATATTAATTAAAGTTCGAGGACACGTTCGATAATACTCTGCGTAAATAATATCGCGTCCAATATCTCGAATTGAATCTCCTGCAATCCAATCGAATCCCTTGCATATACATACATACTTGCCAGTGCAAGTGAACTCAGATTACCTCGTGATATAATAATTCAGCTAACATTGAAATATATGTATACTCGTTTCCGAGCGCGAGAGATAAGGTGAAACATCTCTTGCGTCATCCTCGCACTTTCCTGCGACGATAAGATGCGATATTATAAAATCGAAAGCGTGTACGATGCACTCTTTGGTTGTTTGAATTTCAAGTTTGTTGTCCTTTGTGTAAAGTAATTTTGTGTATGAATGTACGCTGATTTAATAGAATATGTGAATCGGCGGACATCGACGGCAGGATGAATTATATTACGAAAGAAGATTGAGAAGTTCCTTCGCCTTTCGCTTGTTCAATATACTTAAGCAGCTGTCCACGCGTTTCTGATAAAAGACATCTAATTTATATGTACACGTGTATATGATGGAATGGAATTAAATGTAATTACTCTTTTTCCAGCGAAATAAAGAGTATGCACCAGAGTCGTTGAACCTTGAACGAAATTTGTTAACACTATCCTTATGTGGTATATATAATATGTACGCAAATAAAATATTACAGCGAACTTGTGTACAAGACATTATCAAGATTGTTCACTTTTTATCACGATAACTGTCACAGATAAGACATGATGGATTCTGTTTATTGATAAATTTCATTCTGAAGTAATAAAATCGATCACAGCTGTCATTAGTCCGAATTAATATTAGATATAATCATTTTATCTCAGCGAGAAGCACATCGCAATTTTTCATTAATAAGACGCAAAAAATTCACCTAAACACAGAGACAAACATGCGTTCGATAAGGTCAAGTTTCTCGATCCGTTTTATCTGGTTTCGTGCGTCGACTNCGGCGAGAAGCACATCGCAATTTTTCATTAATAAGACGCAAAAAATTCACCTAAACACAGAGACAAACATGCGTTAGATAAGGTCAAGTTTCTCGATCCGTTTTATCTGGTTTCGTGCGTCGACTATCTGCGCATTTTACAACACGCCTTCGCTGTCATCGCGTTCACACGTGAACACGGGATGGGAACCCGCACGTCAATTATGTACACGTTCAGTCGGTCAGTTTCTCCGAGGCCTTCGTTACGGCTCGCAGCACTGACTCACCGCAGTGTACAAAAATAGTTCGAACTTCGTGTCGTCTTCCACCGATCCAATAACAAGTAAAAAATGGAATCCAGATAAGCAAATAAGTCTCTTATTATTTATCAAAAGATCATGCAATCAAGTCTCATTTTTTTTTAGATTAACGATCCACGAGCTGTCAGTCATCGGTGAATTCCATGGTCGTTTGACAGCGTAAAAAGATGGATCCGTGGTCTCTGATTCTGACCGGAAGCGTGATAGTTCTACTGTACTATTACTGGACCAGGGAAGACAAATTCGCGAAACATGGTATCCCCTGCGCCAGGTCTTATCCCATCATCGGCACCACGTGGAAAATGTTCTTGAAGCGTTGCACCGTCTTCGAGATGGTAAACGAGATGTACCAAACGCACAAGGAAGCTAAATACATCGGTGGTTATGAGTTCATGTCGCCGATGATAGCCGTCCGCGACCTGGACCTGATAAAAAATATCACCGTGAAGAACTTCGAGCACTTCACGGACCACCGGGGAATGCGTGGCAACACGAACGATCCTCTCTTCACGCAGAACCTCTTCTTCCTGAAGGGGGAGAGGTGGAAGGAGGTGAGGAACGCTTTGAGCCCGATCTTCACGTCCAGCAAATTGAAAGGAATGTTCGTTTTGATGAGCGAGTGCGCGAAGCGATACGGCGAGACCCTGGCGAGTTTGCCGGCCGACCAGAGGATCGTCGAGCTCAAGGACGCGTTCACGAGATATACTAATGACGTGATCGCCACGTGCGCGTTCGGAATAGAAGTGGACTCGATGAAGGACAGAAAGAACACGTTCTACGTCTACGGAAGAGAGGCCACCGATCTCAACGGCTTGATGATAATGAAGTTCTACTTCTCCACCATCTATCCGCGCTTGTCCAGGCTGCTGCAGATCAAAGTCGTCGACCCGAAGATCGAGAAGTTCTTCATAGACCTGGTGGAGAGCAACGTCAGGCAGAGGGAAGAGAAAGGCATCAGTCGAAACGACATGATCCAAATGTTGATGGAGACCAGGGACAAATTGGGCCCGGAGAAACTGTCTATAATAGATATGACTGCCCAGGCCTTCGTCTTCTTCTTCGGCGGTTTCGAGAGCAGCGCGACCATGATGTGCTTCTCGGCGTACGAAATCGGCTTGAATCCAGACGTTCAGAAGAAAGTGCAAGAAGAAATCGACGAAGTCCTGGCTGCGTGCAACGGCGAGGTCACTTATGAAGCTCTGATGGGTATGAAATACCTGGACGCTGTCATAAACGAGGCGTTGAGGATGTTTCCGGTGCAGCCAACGCTCGACAGGCTTTGCACTCAGAGGTTCGAACTGCCACCAGCGATACCAGGCGCCAAACCGTATATCGTGGAAGAAGGCGACTCTCTTATGGTACCGGTTTATGGGATTCTTCATGATGAAAAGTACTTCGAGGATCCGGACGAGTTCAAGCCTGAACGGTTTCTGAACGAAGGAAAGAAGGAAGCCAATGCTGCTACTTATTTCCCGTTCGGTATCGGGCCCAGAATATGCATTGGCAATCGATTCGCACTGCTCGAAACCAAAGTACTATTGTTTCACGTTTTCGCGAGGTGTAATTTCAAAATCTGCCCGAAGACGACGTGTCCTATAGTGCTGGATAAGAAGAAACTTGGTACAATGCCAGTGAATGGGTTCTGTCTTGAAGTTGAACCGAGGAAAAAATAATCACCTCCGGTGAACGAGTATGGCAACTCTAACAGTAGTATTCATTAGAAATTTGGTATTTTACTTGTAACGAGGCATTTATTAAAGCCGTCCTTTGGCTTCGGGGGGTATATGTATATTTATATTTGTATTTGTGGACGTTCGCTAAACTGCTTCCGGATTTCACTGACACGTGTAATCAGCACACTTCAGTACCTATTAGCAATAAACCACTGTCGTATTTTTACTTTTTACAAACAATAGAACTAAATATTTTATACCGAATTTCTATAAATAGTAGATTATTATATATTTTTAATAAAAAAGGTACATTTGCATACATATTGATATTTATAACTTGTTGAAACTTTATTGTACAAATTGTAAAGTTCAGATTAGATTATCACCATCAAATACATAAACAATAAAATTCTATTACATGCTAGTGAACATTGGATTATTCTTATAAACCATGGCAACATTTTTTTATCTCCGTCGTTCAAGTCATTCGTCGAATGACGATTTTGTTCATGTTCGCCTCAATTTATTCTTAAAGACCATCGAGAACAATTCAAGCCTGAGCGTTACAAATATATATATATATAAAACAAAATGAACTTTCTCACCACTTGAATATTTCATAGATCGAGTTACAGGTGTTTAAATTTATTTACAAGTACACTTCCAGGGAGTTATGTGGAACTTCCACTGGCTCCGAGTGAGTCAGGATGTAAATTCATTTGGAAAATTGACTACCGTATAAAAAACTTATCAGCTATTTATAGTTGCGTTAAAAATTGATGCGATTAATGAGCTCTGTACATCGAGTGGAGTTTTAAAGTTCTTCTAGTCAAGTTTTCTGAACACGTTTGTGATATAGTCTCGTTTGATCACTGTTCCATTGTTTGAAACATTATCCCATGTATGACAATCTCTTTCTTATTGCAGTCTTCAGAAAATCTTTCGCCGTCTTAACATTATAGAGACTTGAAATTCAAATCAATTTAATCGCATATTATCAAAAATTAAATCAAATCGCGATTCGCAGTCTCGGTTGACTTAAATCTTGGCAAATATGTCGCAGTCTTGTTTCACACTTTCGTATCGTTCTACTGCAGGAACAAATATAATTCTACAATATTTAATACAATATTATAATAGAAAATTACAGTTATATCGGTAACCAGGATATAAAATGACACAGGTGTCTCCTATCGCGGATTCTCGTTCCTTACAATGTCTATTAAACTCTTACACACCACGTGAACATATTAAATACTATACATACACGATTCGAAGTAGAAATTTCGCGGGCTCGTCGAACCGTTAAATTAATTGTCCTCACGCTTTCATTTCTTTCAACGAGGAAGGGACGGTTTTCGTTTTAACAACGCTACTCTCGTGATATTCGAATAATGATCGAAGGCCGAGACTGGCAGTAGATTGGTTGATTAAATTCATCGGCAAGAAGTCCATCGAGTCTCTCCCGTCTTCTCAGCCTGTCATCGAAAGTTCGCCTTCATTAAGTATCCAGTTTCTCCCGGAAAAACGCGAGGAAGTCGAAGATATAATATTGACACCCGTTCCCGTCAATATTCGTCCTCCTCGCTTCGTGTTATTCATAAAACTGTCGCGTTTTCTATTCAGAAAACTGCAAACAGATAACCTGGTCTCCTTGTATTTACTTTTTGTGCGTTTGACGGACTCCGATCGCGTGTCTCATTAAAAAGCGATTCGTTTAATCGCCGGCTATGTCATGGTCCTCCTCGGTCTCCGCTTCCTCCTCCTCCTCCTCCTCCTCTTCGTCGTCAGTTTCTACGCTTTGCACCAGCCTCGCGTATCTGCATAGGATCACAAAGAGGCTCGTTTGAGAAAGATTTTTTAATTATTTCCAATTATATAAAAAAGTATAATAAAAATCTTCATGCTCTGTTAATTATTAATTAACGATATACCTGACGGTATATCAGACGGGAGTAGTTTTCCTGAGCGTGTCGAAAACCCATTCGCTGCACCTAACCGGCGGCGGGGGTGGCAGAGGTTCGTCGAGATCGAAAGTGACAAATTCGTGTTGGACGCTCGAACTGTACTCCTCCTCCTCCTCCTGCAGGACATCCGCAGTCGTGCTGACCTGAAAATCATTTCAATACATTCTTCAATCAATTTCTTTCTTCCCTCAATCAATTCTAAGTTACAGTTTCTTCAGGGTTCAAGGTTTTATTTACCGTTTGAGTGGTGATGTCTCTAGGAAACGTTCTAGGATAGTCGTGGTAGTCCAGGTTCGGCGGCGGCGGCAGGAACTCGTCGATGTCGACGTGGTCCACGGAATCCCTGCCGAAGAAGTATCTCTTCTGATGCCTCTCGCAGAGGAATCCGCTGTGGCCGATGCTCGCGTGGTGCACGTGGTGATTGTCTAAGTGGTAGACGCCCTGAAAACGTCGCGAAAGAAGAAGAAAGTCCCCTTTTCATAAACTACTATCTCGTCGTAATTAAATATCAGGGATTAAGCAAACGAGGAGGAGGAGGAGGAGAAGGAAATTCTGTACCTCCCTTAAATTATTCGTTTAATATCGGAAGCATTAAGGGTTGATGGCTGCCGGGCGAAATTAGGTCGTACTCGTAAAAGATACATTAAACCCCAATCTGCATAATTATCTCGCGAGTGTTTAGACAGAGAGAAGCCCAATTGAAATTTGCATTAGAAAACCAGAGGACGTGCTTAATTCCGATTAGCAAAACTCGAAACGAAAACGAAAACGTTCGCGCCGTAGAATTTCATTCGCATTTCTTCGGATCGACGGGAATTTCCGCGTTAAAAAGCGGACAATTTCTGTGAACAATTTCGGTGTTTACCCGGACGATAAATTTCAGCGCGGTAAAAAAATCGCGGTGGGAAATGAACCGAGCGACGTGCGCACATGTGTAACAGTCAAAAGGACAAGGTTGACGGTCGGGCGGATGGTTGACCTGTTCCACTTGCACTGTTCCGCGGAGCGGGAAAGCGTCGCGCTTCCGGCGGGGCGCGCGGGGTCGGCCGGATCGGTTCGCGGCGCTAACGGAGAGTCTCTACGGTTACAACACGGATCGCTTTAGCCGCGGGAATTGTTCTCTTCCCTTTTCTCCGTCGCGTTTTCTTTTCCTACCGCCCCCGCGGCTGCTGCTGCTTCCCGCGTCTGTTCCCGTCACTTCGCCGCTTCGTTATTCCCTCCCCCGATACCTTCTGCCCCGCGCCGTTCCCCATTCTTAATTAAACGAATTAAGTTAACATTTCAGAGGGTTCGGCTCGTTATTAGATTCTCGCGTAAAAAGAACAGGCGCAATCTCGGGGGAACATCGCTGTTTACCAAAGAATTATGAAAATTTTATATTGGATCGTGTAAAATATCGTTTCATTTAAAAGCGTTTCAATTAAAATTTTGAGAAACGAATGCTTGAGCGTTTCATACGCGTCGGCGAAATTCTATCGATTTAATTCGGCGCGCGGTACTCGGGAAAAAATCGCGAGAGAGTCACAAAGGGAAAGGGAACCGATGCTTTTAATCTTCGCCCCGGATGAGAACCCGCTGGGGGGACGCGATGCGAGGAGTGTCACTTGTTTCAAAACTACGGTGGCATCGCGCGAACGAGATCTCGAGCACTCGGAAAGGGCGAGAGAGCCAGCCGGGGCTGCACTCCGGCCGCTGTTTCGCCCCGCATTTTCATTCGGCGCCTATTTACCGGTTTTAAACGTGATTTAACTCTTGACGGGCCGTAATTCAGTTAGAATAAGTCGGCGAATTCGCTTCTAGTTGGTTTTAATGGCCGGCCGGACGGCGGAAATCTGATTGCGCGATCGCGACGAACGCGATAAACTATCGATCCCTCTCGGCTTTTTCCCTCGCCCGGCCCCGCTGTTCAATCGCGCTGTTTTTAAGGCGGATAAATTGAAACGTTACGTAGAGGCAGCAGCAGATTTAAGTCCGACGCCGCCGTTCCACTGGACCGTTTTAATAGGGCATTGTTAACCGGCGCTATTGTTCGAAATTAGCACAGCGACGTATACACCGAACTCGAATTAAATTCAGAAATAATTCGCGCGGACTCCCTGTTTTTCATATTGCAATTCCGCTCATTAAATCAGGCAGGGGGTGCTCTCTCTCTCTCTCTCTCTCTCTCCGCGCGGACCGTCTCGCGCTAATACCCGGCCGTGTTTCAAGCATATGTAACCGGACTTGGACAGAGTGTTTTCCGCGGAATCACGTTCCCCGGGAATAAATCTCCGGCCCGGGCTCTCCCGCTCGAACGCGAACGCGCCAGCTTAAATAATAAACGCGTAATTCAGCAAAAACTGGATGAATAATACAACTAAATACCCGCGGCGGGGATTATAATCGCGCAACCTGCCCGGGAATGACGGGGCAAACTTTTTGACACGGGAACTTTTCATTCGTAGACAAACTTCACGCTCGAATTTGCAGTTCGCGATGAAAGAGGCGGCGTCGCGCGCGGATATTTAGCAGAGCCGCGGATTTATTTGCCCAAGAGTTCGCACTCTTCCGAAAACCGCGCGAAACGCGTAAACGAAGAATCGACATAATAAATACGATTAGGAACTCGTCATTTACGAACTCGTCGGAAGTCGATTTGCATACTGTTTTTGACGTCTCGCCAAACGAGAGGAACCCGGGGAGGACTTTCGATACGGATGTTAATTCGGTCCAAGTTCCATTTTTTGCGGAGGGTGTGGGAGGCCGAGGAGAAGCTGATACTACCAACCCCGTAATTTTTTCGCTTGGAATCTCTCCGCACGAGTTCTTTCTGGTGCCAAGATATATACAAGAAGATGGCGTAAGTGCCGGCGACCTCGGTCGTGATGAAGCCGCTCACGTACAGCAGAAACGAGAATCCGTACCTGTAGGTGAACGGTGGTCCCTGTAAAATCGCAAAGATTGCGGCGAGAGATGTCTCATTCACACGGTCCCATCATCGCGGGCCAAGATTTAATCTAACCGTCGCCGCCCGAAACGGGGAAACGTCGGCCCCGAGAGATTTCATCAGTCAGCTGATTACGGTTTTAAATATAATTTAAATGTAGATAGGCAATACGTATTTTTCTACGCGCGATTTAAATCCTCGACGAGATCGCTCTCGATATTAAAACAAGATTTGGCGAGGGAGAAATGCGTTGAGGAGGAGATGCTGACCTGAAACGATGACCGAGGCCTGAGCTTGCTGCCGACTTCGGCTTTGAACACGGATATGTACATCACCATTCCCACGAGCATTAACAAACCTGTGAAAAGGAAACCGATTTAATAACTCGGCTCTTATCTGAACGAGCCAGCCCTCCCCGCAATTTCACGGGGATTTCACGGGGGCTCGCGTATAACGCGATTACTTCAACTTTGATCCACCTTGCGCGAACGTTAAATATAACTTTCTGATTCCCCCGGCCCGTAGCGTCCCGTCTTGTAAAATACCAAAGTACACATTTTTCGTTTCCGTAATAAACCGCGGGGAACTTGTTCAAAGAGCGACGGGAGGGCCGCCGCCGCCGCCGCCGCTTCCTCTTCCGCAATAACGTTATAGACGCGGGAGTTCTCCGTATTCATAACGTCCCTTCGGAAAAACAGCGGCGCGGCGCGCGAACTATAATACAAGCCCCGGCGCAACTTTATTACTCACCGGAAACTATGAAGACCACCCCGGCGACAAAGACGCAGAGCCTGTGTCTCGGGTGAGTAACGTGAGCAGTGAAGTAACAAACTTCGGCCACCACCAGCAGCGATGTTGCAGCGAAGAAGAACATTGCCGACTTGGTAACTGCATCTGCAGTCAAAAAATACGGGGGCATGAAGCGGCGGGACGAATGGGAAAAGTTCGCCGATGAAATTCCTTTTTCTTATCGCGGGGACTACACCTCCGGCGAAGTCCAGACAGGCGAAAAAAACGGGGGACTCCCGTTCGGAGGTGGGAATTAAAAATTCGCGGAGGAATTTTCCGCGAATTTTTCCGGCGGACCGNTGCACCTCCGGCGAAGTCCAGACAGGCGAAAAAAAAACAGGGGACTCCCGTTCGGAGGTGCGAATTAAAAATTCGCGGAGGAATTTTCCGCGAATTTTTCCGGCGGACCGCGGCGGGGAACACAGGCCATCCGAGGGGGGCGACGGGCGGAAGGGGGGAGATCGGGATAGACAAATTGTCGGATCCAGTTTATCACGGCTGGTACATTCTCTCCCGGTTGAAAGCATTTTCCCGCCCGAATATTTTACGAGCGCGTCACACTCGAGTTCAGCGGCAGACAGAGGACACCTAATCAACCCCTTCAAAGGCAGCGTCGTCCTCATCCTACGCGGCCGCGCGCTCCATCCAGTTCCGTCTGTCTCCCGCGATACTCACATGGTATTGCCATCGTTGAATCGCTCGGGTCCGGGCTGTACTCCTCGTTCGGGAAATAGTCAATGCTCGAACACTCGTACTCCATGCGCGAGCCTGGAACAAAAAAAAAGGAAAACAGCCCGATGACGTGTTTTATTTATTTATTCCCCCCGTGTCGCAGAATCGGCCCCGGAACGTAAATTCGGCCCCTGTTTTCGGTTACCAGGTGCGCACCGTGGAAACAACTCCGCACAGTTTTATGCGTTTCCGCTGTCGTACGCGCGGACAGTACGTTATTAATATCGCCGGCTATTCCCTTCGCCGCGTCGCACGAAATCCGGCGACATTACTTGAATTACTGCAGTTCCGGATTCACGGAACATTTTTTAATTCTTTTACTGCATATTTAATACGGCAAGTTATTGCGACGGGGGGGAGGATCCTTCATTGATTTCCGTTTTTCAAAACAGAACGCGTCCGGCTCGCGCATAGACGCTCATTAAAACTTTCGCTCACAATAAGTCGGGTAGAATTCCGAGCGTAATTAACGCGACTGCATTCAGTGCGGAAGATACTCGTGATTCGACTGCGGCGTTCAATTATCTTTACTCCGGCCCCGGTATTGATCAAATTTTATTATCCGATCGGATCGGATCGGGTTTAAAAACGAAGCCGCGACACAGGAACGTTTTTATTTCTTCAATCAGATTGAAATGTATCCCTGGATTGATTATTACCTTAATTGCGGAATTGCCTTCTCCGCAAACATTTCCAGGGGCCGATTCGAAGTCAAAGGAGCGGGAGTGTAATTTACAGCTGAACCGGCGAATCGTTCGATCTCAGCTGAAAATGAATATTCCGTCTGTCTCCGTCGCGGCGGATTTAATTGAAACGAAGCCGTGATTCGCGAGCGTCTCTCCGCGTTATTAGAACGGGCGCGCGCGCGCGCGTCGCCGTGACGATTCTATTTTATGCGATTCGATTTGAGCGTGATCGATATCGCGGTCTGAAATAAATCTTACACGCGTTCTTGCCGGCATCGCTGTTGACACAAATAGAACACGCTGCTCTCTCGCCGGAAACCAGTTGATCGAGCGACGTCTGTGAATGCATTCCCGTTTCAAAGTTCCTGCCGTCAAACAAAATTCCTATCGGGTCAGAGAACAAACTTTGACGTACGTATATATTTATTTTCCATTCCAGTCTTATTACGGGGAATTTGAATTCTGACGACTTCGACGAGGTACAGATACTTTTAGATAGGAGTGTTAATCGAAATTCGATTTTCCCGAAAATCACGCGGGTCTGTCGTACGTTTTATGAATATGCTGTCATAAAATCTGAAAACGCGAAAAAGGAAATGGCCAGAAATCTATGGGGACGTCCATCACGTGCCATCGAACTGATGGCTACCTTCCCAATTTTTTTTCTTTTTTTTTTTCGGTCCGTTTTTCGTCACCGAATATTACCGGACAGCGGGCAACTTTATTTTCTTTCTGGCCGGTCGGTTTAGCCGGTGGAAGTAGCAAACATTTTGACCTCGCAAACAGACGAACGGAATTAGGGTTAAAGACGACCGCCGAGTAAATGAGTATGTTACCCGAATCATTAAACATTCCGTTTAACGGCGGCGCAAGCCAAGCCAGAAACAGGTGGTAAAACGCGGCCGTGTTTCCGCCGTATTTACCTTCGGTACACTCTGTCACACAAGACCTGTGTGATCTTTGCCGAAGTAAAAGCTACAAAGAAAATCAAATTAGCACTTTCACTCGGAATGAGCAGTAAGAGCGCCCCACGATTCCGAGTTAATAGCAGTCGAGCACTTTTAGAAAAAATTTACTGAAGAAGAATAATAAAATCGATTTTATATTCACGTGCATGAAAATTATATATTTAATGTAAAGTTCTAATCGTTGGTGAAAAGGGTTGATTACTATGAGTATTTTGAGAACATTTTTAGAAAACATTTACGACAAGAAAATAATAAAATCGATTTTATATTGATATGCATAAAAATTATATATTTAATGTAAAATCCTGATCGTTGGTCTGAGGAAGGATTGATTATTATGAGTATTTTGAGAGCACTTTTAGAAAAAATGTACGACAGGAAAATAATAAATTTGTTTTTATATTCATATGCATGTAAATTACATGTTTAACATAAAATCCTAATCGTTGGTTCGAGGTAGAATTGATTACAATGATTATTTTGAGTATGCAAATTCTGTAGAAGATAGCTGGTCGAAATTCTGATGGATAAACGATAATTCCGGAGCTATTGGGATTCTGGATAAAAGATTGACGGAACATAAATTTGCGGTGAATTCGTTGATGGATGCCGAGGTATATCGGGGCTATCGATCAACGCGTTTCTCAAAATCATCATCCGCCAAGGCAGCGAAGAGCGGCCGACGGCTCTATACAGCTGGTCTACGGTAGCGAAAAGAGGGAGCGGGGAATTGGGTTGGCAGCCGTGGAACAGTCATTTCCGGTTCGTGCCGGAAGTCGGCCGTATTGCCTACCCTTCGACAATCGAGAATCGATATTCCAGGTTCGTTGCCGGCATGCTCACTGACAGTGGCATAACAGAAATAATAACTCGGCTCGTGTAATCGTGGCCGCTGTTCAACCGTGACCGGAACCGCCGTCCCTTTGACGATTTGCCAATAATTTTTCATGCCGTAGAACCCTTCGGCCACACACAATTTTGCATTTCTCGCGCGTACACCCACGCTCCAAAGCTACAAAAGACGGAACACAATTATTTTTTATTTCTATTTAAGTCCGAATGGCATGTTAACTAAAAAGTGACGAGAAGATGACCGTCCGGACGCGAGTCACAAGTTCTGAAGCTTCCGAGAACTTTTTCAATCTCTCGAGCAGCGCGTCGTTTAATTAAAAGTAACTCCGTTCCTCAAATAATTTAAGAGTTTCTTTTTTTTTTATGCACGAAGTCCAAGGACTTTCTGATGCGTGGAGTAATTCAGAAGGAGCTGGATATCTCGGCCGGGAGAGTGTACTGCGAAACAGGATATCATAGCAATTTACAACCGTGAGGCGGAGGGAGTCCAGTGTACGTGGCGCGCGTTTCGTTTTCCCCGGCGTGACATTATTTAACATCAGCGCGACTAATTGGTATAAACGGGTCCGGGCTACCTGGACACGTTACGAAGACACTGGCCCGGCCACGATTACTCTATTAAACGCGCGGGGAACATTTGTCACGGCGGCTGAGTTTTAACATCGCCGGCCCGCATTTATCTGCGGCAACTTGTATTTCGATAACACCGAAATTCGCTTTATCTTCGGTCCGGACGAACATCCGCGTACCACCGAGGAGATATTACCGCCGAGTGCCAGAACCCGCGTAATCGTTGGGTCAGCGAACGGGGCCTAACAGCCACAGCTCGAAACACGAAAAATTTGTTATACGGAATTTGTAGGCATTGACGTCCTCTACAGGAAGGATTCTATGCATTTTTCTTCTAACTTCAGTATTTAACGAGTTAAGCATGATTAATCGGTATTTTATTGGTACTGACGAAATCCGGCTACTTCCACCGTCGAAACAGCGAACTTTTGGAAAAAATTTCGTTTTTTCTTAATTACTCCTATATCGTTAGACCTACGAGAAAATTGTATAGGACCATATCTGTAGCTGACGACGAGAGCTACAACTTTTGTTGGAAACATTTTTCGTTAGAGTCGATAGTTTACGAGTATTTTGCAAAAAACTGATTTTTCGTTTTTTGTAGAAAACTCGTAAACTATTGACGCTAGAAAAAAATTTTTTATATAAAAGTTATTGCTGTTGATAGTACCTACAACTTTTGTTTCAAACACTTTTCGCTAGCGCCAATATATCAGCAGTTATTTGCAAAAAACGAAAATTTCACAAAATCTGAAGGGGTATCCCTAGGAAAAATCTCAGAAAATTAGAAAACTTTTTTTTCTCAGAATTTCGAAAAGTGCTTCAAGTAAAAGTTGTAGATACTGTTATTTCTTGCAGAAAAGGTCATATACACTACTCTTTTATCTCTAAAACTTCGGCACTAATCGATTAATTAGTTCGTCCATCGCCAATTATTCCTTAACGAGTTAAAGGAAACTTGCGTAAGACTTCTTTCGCTGTAACTACAGCCTACACACCAACAATTAAGTTGATCAACAGAATTTAATTTAAATTAATGACCCAAACTGTTTTCACGTTAAGAACTCGTTCCAGGGGTTAATGAGGGTGGCGACTTTAATATCAGAACTTGACGAGTTTGGCCGATTCCGAAGGAGTGATAAACGCGTTGGTAACTCCGATTAAGTCCCGGCGAACGAAAAGACCGGACCCTCTCTCGCAACAAGTTGCAAAATTGTTTACCGAGGCGTAACCAAGATACGAAGATTAACAGAATTTACGATGGTTAAACGCGCGGTAAATCCGTATTCCGGCGCGAGCCCGTGCGGAAGGGCGCGCATAGCGGGCTGCAATATTTAAGCGCGCCGTGAAAACATCGCGAACCGGATTTATTTCAATATTTACTCCAAGATGTTTACGGCGACGATTCGGATCCCTTACGTTCCCTCAAGCGGAATACAAAATTACGACGTTAAACCGGGCTAAGGAGACGTACAATAGTCCATCGCGTTGCGAAATTTCATTTCACCTGAACGTTCTAATTGTTTTGCGACGAGAACGTATCCCGAGCGAATAAAAAATCAGGATAATTCGGAGCTATCTCGGCGAATCGAGGGAAAAGGGGAGACCAGCCGCGTTCTATACGCAATCTTCCTTCTGGGCTCTTGGCTCGGGCCACAAAATTCGAGTCTCTTCGACCGCGATAAGACGTTATCCGGTGGTTGGACGAGGCTCCATCCCATCGGTAGTTCTATTTCTTTTTTTCCCCTCGTCTTTAGCCGACGGCGTAGCCAGGGGGCATCGTTCCTTTCTCCGGGTATAGGCGCAGAAGCTCGAGGGACGGCAGGAGAAGAGAGAGAGAGAGAGAGCGGTTTCCGGTGCCCTCGGTAACGAGTCATTTCCGACCCACTGTACTCGTCTCCTTCAGAAACGGTCCTCCCATGCCGCGCCGCCGTCATTCCCTATCGGCGAAGAGCCGAGGAACCGGAATCACAGAACGCTTCGCGAATATTACCGGTTAAATGCTTTCCACCCTCCTGCCTCTCGTGCCGAAGGGGGGCAAATCTCTCGTCGGGGCGTTTGCAACGGAAACCGACGATGATTCGGCTTTGTTGCGCGAGAAATATTGCTCCGGCAACCCTTCCCGATTAGATTAATCGCCGCCTCTTTTACAATTGTATCCCTCAAACGGCACGGAAAGCGTTCTTCATATTCGCAATAAATTCATTACGGTATTAAAACGAGGACGCCGTGGAAGGTAACAGATAAGCTTGATTACTTGGGATAAATTATCGTTATCAAGTAACAGGGGGTGTTTCGTTGCGATGCTACACACGTACGGCGCGTTTAACCCCGTGTCGTTTCGTCGCGAGATATGAAAATACACGGGAATGAAGTCAAAACGTTTCGCGAGTTAAATATCATTGTTCTTCCCGCGGACTCTGTGATCGATCGCCAAACTTAATTTCATGACTCGACGAAATGCTCGTGATCGCTCCCTTCGCGTTACATTATTAAAGAGGTTCATCCAGTTAAGAAATTAACAGATAGATCTTCAAAAAAAAATTTGATAGTCCATATCAGTATACCAGGATAGCCAAAAAAAATTTGTAAGTCATTTGGATACCTTAATGATGAGATATTAATATAAATATTTTTGACAATTTTACATGTAGTCATATGGAAAAGAGTGATTTCCCAGACTTCTATCGCTAATTTATTAGGTATTGACAGACAGTTTTGAATGAAATTTATGTCATATTAAAAAGAAACATTTAACGAATATTTTAATTAGGTAGCAAATTTGTAAGTCATTTGGATACCTCAATGATGAGATATTAATATAAATATTTTTTACAATTTTACATGTAGTCACATGGAAAAGAATGATTTCCTAGACTTCTCTCGCTAATTTATTAGGTATTGACAGACAGTTTTGAATGAAATTTATGTCATATTAAAAAGAAACATTTAACGAATATTTTAATTAGGTAGCAAATTTGTAAGTCATTTGGATACCTTAATGATGAAATTAATATAAATCTTTTTGACAATTTCACATGTAGTCATATGGAAAAGAGTGATTTCCCAGACTTCTATCGCTAATTTATTAGATATTGTCAGACAGTTTTGAATGAAACTTATGTCATATTAAAGAGAAACATTTAACGAATATTTTAATTGAAAATTTAGTTAGATTGGATGACTATGAATCGAGAAATATATAAACACAACAAACGAAATCTGCGTTTTTCAACAGTAGATAACCTCCGTTATTAACATGAACGCTAGTCAAGCAAGCTCCCATTTTCTGTAACTTGCATTTGACTTGCTATGTACCAGATGAACCTACTTAAATATCATTGTTTTTCCCGCGGACTTTGTGATCGATCGCCGAACGTATTTTCATGACTCGACGAAATGCTCGTGATCGCTCCCCTCGCGTTACATTATTAAAACGATACCGACTTCGTTTTACGGCATGTTTTGTTAGCAAACCGCTGGAAATTATAGCGTCACGACTTCGTCGCGGGGACATTAATATTCAGGAGTTAGAGCACGTAATCCTACGTGTCTGGTAACTAAGGGCCGGGCCGTGTAACCGGCGCTAGTCGACGGAAAATAAAAGGGAGCCGCGACACGGCGAGATTAAAAGTACACGCGGAATATTAAACGGATTACAGGGAATGAGCGGGCGGAATTTTTGGCAGGTATTCGAGATCGAGCGAAGACGGACGTCGGTAGTAGACAGCCGTGAGAGCAGCCGGCACTAAACTCCTCGAGCTGTAACGTTACTCGTGGGATCCCGTAAGTCCTGTTGGTTAAGTATTCAGGAAAAGTTTTCAGGGAACGGCTACGCAAAGTAGTTGGAGGCGGCGAGAAATGGAGGGCGATATCTCGAATCGTCGAAATGAAAAATCTACTTTTTAAGAGCGCCGGTTAGAGCCCTGGCGGAATTTATTCGCCGTGCGTCCGGGCCCCTTTAAGAGTTGGAACGAGGACCGTGATGAAACCAGCTTCTAGAAACCGGGATTAATTGTTTCGTTTGTACGTCGTAAAAAACTTATCAAATTAGAACGATGGGATCCTTCAAACTTCGGTAGAACGTCCGATGACCAGGTCGCGGATTTCGTACGTTGGCTCGAAAATTGAAAACAGAAACGCTGTTACATTAAAAAAAATATATCAATAGTGAGTGCACAGTGCAGTACATTAAAAAAAATATATCAATAGCGAGTGCACAGCGCAGTGATTGAAAAACATATTATTTTACCGAGAACTCTGGAGTTTACCGATACCGTTCGCAGGACAGGATTATTTCTCCGTTTGTAAAAGCACGAAAGTATTTACAGTGGACGTTATGAAGGGAGCTGATAAAGCAATTTAGCGTATTTATTTAGCGAGTTATGAGCCCGGGACCGGGCCGATGTTTAAAATCGAATCGGCGGTGAAATAACTCCGTTTAAAAGCGATGCCCTGACGGAAACGTTTGTTTCCATGGCATTTATTGCCGCGGCAATAGGGACGCGCGTCGATCGATCGTGCCTCCGAAGGATTATTATCGGAAAATGAAAGGTAAACTAGGCGAGGGCGGGCAACAGTCGGCGAACGGCATTCGTTCGAATTAAATACGCCGCGAATAGCATTAAAAGTCCATTTTCATTCAATCGTCCGTACGCGCGCCGTGACGGGGAGAATCTCAGATATTTCTGTAAAACAATATAATTATAAAGTCAAATGGGTCTTGCGAGCGGTATCGATTGACGCTGTGACCGTATAAATATTCATTGTGCAGGCGATTAATCTCATCGCTGTTTTTTTTCCCAAGCAGCTCGGTAAATTGTAGTTAGTTAAAAGCGACGCGGGGAACGGCGAACAGTCACGTAGAGCAAAAGCGCGCAAGCTGTTAGGAGTGTTTGTGGACAGGCAGAAAAGTTTGGAATACGTGGCACCCAGGAGAGCCTGAATCTACAAGTTAGCTCTCACATCCAGGAAGCGTGGACGTTTGGAGATTAAATAGATATCCCGCTAATTGTTTCTACTTATCTTTATACCCCGGAGCTCTCTGCTCGAATATCGCGTTAACTAATTACACGGTTTTACCGGAATAAATATTCCCTAGTATAACAATTTCCAGCAAAAATTGTCCGGCTCTCTCGGAGACATTTCGTTTTGTACGGCGGACTAGAAAAGAGCTAAAACGACTCCCGATTCTATTCCCTTAAATGCAGTTTTGTTCATCCTTTTGCCCCGCTTTCGAAGCAAGATCTCAAACAATTTTCCAGTTTCGAGTGACGCCCTACCCTTTTCCAGTTTTTCAATTTCACGTTAACGTTCCGTTGGTACATGTCTAGCTCTCTCTGTATGTTATACTCTTTTTTCGGACGGCCGGGAATATAAGCGGATCGGTTGTCAGGAGATCGCTCGAGAATACCAGGTAATGCCTTTCCGTGGCATTGGGGTTGACCTAAAAAGGGGCTTTGAGAATAAAGAAGGCAATCGGGAAGGGAAGTATGCTTGTTATCTTATTACGCCGGAAAATCTACTCTCTCTCTCTCTCTTTATTTAGAATTTATTCCATGTATGTGCGCGAGTTCCGGCGAAAATTTTCCACCAATTTCTGTCACGTTCCGCCATGGTTTTTCCTTTTAAACGTTTGAAGCGTTCGATCACGCGTCTCATTGACATAGCGAGTTACGCCGAGTCAACATTTTCTTTACCATCACGTTTTGCAAAAAAGTCAATTTACCACGTTCCAAATTCGATTGTGACCCATTTACGACTGTGCAATTTATTCTAGTTCGACTCTTTTTCGAGGCTGTTAACAAGTTTGAAATTTTAATTACCGCGGACGGAAAAATCCTACGGAATAGTTTCGCTTTCATGTTAATCTCTGGACCGTGGCTATTGTTTTTTTTCTCAACTTCATAAGCCGATTAAGATTTAAGCTGATTTCGGTAATTACAAGGAATGTTGTATCGTGTTTACGAAGACGATTACGGAAGATTAAACCGATATTAATCTCTTCGGCATTACGGATACCGTCGATAACGAATCCTGTTCCCTATCGACCATCATTCTTTCATTCATTTACAAAATATAAAATATTTTTAGATAATCCTAATTTCTTTCGATGAAACAGCTGACTATTGGACTGCGGATTTTATTTAATTCTTTAAATTGACACGTCACAGGAATTTTACCTAAGAATCTGCAGTCTAATATTTCCTATTCAAATGTTTTTAATTTCTTTCAATAAAACAGCTGATTATCTGACTGCGGATTCCATGCAGATAAAATGAAATATTAATTTATATTTCATTATTATAATTGACACGTCACAGGAATTTTACGTTCCCCAAGAATCTGCAGTTGAATTATGGATAGAATAATCGAAGTACTCACTTATGGCAACGCAGACCCTCCAAAGGCCGCTGTAGGTAACTTTGCTGTCAGGCTCCGCGGAGGCGTTCGACGAACTTTTCGGCAGTTTCTCCTCGGTGAGCAGCCACTCCCCGGTGCTGATAGCGACAGTGACGACTACCAGCGAGAGCATCGCCGAGAGACCGGAAGCGATACCGAGACCACCACCACTAGCGTTGTTCGCGTTGCCGCCGACGACACTGCTACTGGTAACAACGCCCCTAGCACCAGCACTCGAAGAACCGGCACCGCCGAGGTTGTCGCAGCACCAACAACAACAAGACATCACCACGTGCCTCCCTTTTGTCATGGGGGCATCCCACTGCTAATTACGAGCCTCTTTACACCCTCCGTATTAATTCAGCCCTCCTCCGCCCACCGACGATTCCCACGGAGTAACCACGATAAAAGCGGCGACACATTTATCTCGCAAGTGCCATAATCGTCNAAATCTCTCGTCGGGGCGTTTGCAACGGAAACCGACGATGATTCGGCTTTGTTGCGCGAGAAATATTGCTCCGGCAACCCTTCCCGATTAGATTAATCGCCGCCTCTTTTACAATTGTATCCCTCAAACGGCACGGAAAGCGTTCTTCATATTCGCAATAAATTCATTACGGTATTAAAACGAGGACGCCGTGGAAGGTAACAGATAAGCTTGATTACTTGGGATAAATTATCGTTATCAAGTAACAGGGGGTGTTTCGTTGCGATGCTACACACGTACGGCGCGTTTAACCCCGCGTCGTTTCGTCGCGAGATATGAAAATACACGGGAATGAAGTCAAAACGTTTCGCGAGTTAAATATCATTGTTTTTCCCGCGGACTTTGTGATCGATCGCCGAACGTATTTTCATGACTCGACGAAATGCTCGTGATCGCTCCCCTCGCGTTACATTATTAAAACGATACCGACTTCGTTTTACGGCATGTTTTGTTAGCAAACCGCTGGAAATTATAGCGTCACGACTTCGTCGCGGGGACATTAATATTCAGGAGTTAGAGCACGTAATCCTACGTGTCTGGTAACTAAGGGCCGGGCCGTGTAACCGGCGCTAGTCGACGGAAAATAAAAGGGAGCCGCGACACGGCGAGATTAAAAGTACACGCGGAATATTAAACGGATTACAGGGAATGAGCGGGCGGAATTTTTGGCAGGTATTCGAGATCGAGCGAAGACGGACGTCGGTAGTAGACAGCCGTGAGAGCAGCCGGCACTAAACTCCTCGAGCTGTAACGTTACTCGTGGGATCCCGTAAGTCCTGTTGGTTAAGTATTCAGGAAAAGTTTTCAGGGAACGGCTACGCAAAGTAGTTGGAGGCGGCGAGAAATGGAGGGCGATATCTCGAATCGTCGAAATGAAAAATCTACTTTTTAAGAGCGCCGGTTAGAGCCCTGGTGGAATTTATTCGCCGTGCGTCCGGGCCCCTTTAAGAGTTGGAACGAGGACCGTGATGAAACCAGCTTCTAGAAACCGGGATTAATTGTTTCGTTTGTACGTCGTAAAAAACTTATCAAATTAGAACGATGGGATCCTTCAAACTTCGGTAGAACGTCCGATGACCAGGTCGCGGATTTCGTACGTTGGCTCGAAAATTGAAAACAGAAACGCTGTTACATTAAAAAAAATATATCAATAGTGAGTGCACAGTGCAGTACATTAAAAAAAATATATCAATAGCGAGTGCACAGCGCAGTGATTGAAAAACATATTATTTTACCGAGAACTCTGGAGTTTACCGATACCGTTCGCAGGACAGGATTATTTCTCCGTTTGTAAAAGCACGAAAGTATTTACAGTGGACGTTATGAAGGGAGCTGATAAAGCAATTTAGCGTATTTATTTAGCGAGTTATGAGCCCGGGACCGGGCCGATGTTTAAAATCGAATCGGCGGTGAAATAACTCCGTTTAAAAGCGATGCCCTGACGGAAACGTTTGTTTCCATGGCATTTATTGCCGCGGCAATAGGGACGCGCGTCGATCGATCGTGCCTCCGAAGGATTATTATCGGAAAATGAAAGGTAAACTAGGCGAGGGCGGGCAACAGTCGGCGAACGGCATTCGTTCGAATTAAATACGCCGCGAATAGCATTAAAAGTCCATTTTCATTCAATCGTCCGTACGCGCGCCGTGACGGGGAGAATCTCAGATATTTCTGTAAAACAATATAATTATAAAGTCAAATGGGTCTTGCGAGCGGTATCGATTGACGCTGTGACCGTATAAATATTCATTGTGCAGGCGATTAATCTCATCGCTGTTTTTTTTCCCAAGCAGCTCGGTAAATTGTAGTTAGTTAAAAGCGACGCGGGGAACGGCGAACAGTCACGTAGAGCAAAAGCGCGCAAGCTGTTAGGAGTGTTTGTGGACAGGCAGAAAAGTTTGGAATACGTGGCACCCAGGAGAGCCTGAATCTACAAGTTAGCTCTCACATCCAGGAAGCGTGGACGTTTGGAGATTAAATAGATATCCCGCTAATTGTTTCTACTTATCTTTATACCCCGGAGCTCTCTGCTCGAATATCGCGTTAACTAATTACACGGTTTTACCGGAATAAATATTCCCTAGTATAACAATTTCCAGCAAAAATTGTCCGGCTCTCTCGGAGACATTTCGTTTTGTACGGCGGACTAGAAAAGAGCTAAAACGACTCCCGATTCTATTCCCTTAAATGCAGTTTTGTTCATCCTTTTGCCCCGCTTTCGAAGCAAGATCTCAAACAATTTTCCAGTTTCGAGTGACGCCCTACCCTTTTCCAGTTTTTCAATTTCACGTTAACGTTCCGTTGGTACATGTCTAGCTCTCTCTGTATGTTATACTCTTTTTTCGGACGGCCGGGAATATAAGCGGATCGGTTGTCAGGAGATCGCTCGAGAATACCAGGTAATGCCTTTCCGTGGCATTGGGGTTGACCTAAAAAGGGGCTTTGAGAATAAAGAAGGCAATCGGGAAGGGAAGTATGCTTGTTATCTTATTACGCCGGAAAATCTACTCTCTCTCTCTCTCTTTATTTAGAATTTATTCCATGTATGTGCGCGAGTTCCGGCGAAAATTTTCCACCAATTTCTGTCACGTTCCGCCATGGTTTTTCCTTTTAAACGTTTGAAGCGTTCGATCACGCGTCTCATTGACATAGCGAGTTACGCCGAGTCAACATTTTCTTTACCATCACGTTTTGCAAAAAAGTCAATTTACCACGTTCCAAATTCGATTGTGACCCATTTACGACTGTGCAATTTATTCTAGTTCGACTCTTTTTCGAGGCTGTTAACAAGTTTGAAATTTTAATTACCGCGGACGGAAAAATCCTACGGAATAGTTTCGCTTTCATGTTAATCTCTGGACCGTGGCTATTGTTTTTTTTCTCAACTTCATAAGCCGATTAAGATTTAAGCTGATTTCGGTAATTACAAGGAATGTTGTATCGTGTTTACGAAGACGATTACGGAAGATTAAACCGATATTAATCTCTTCGGCATTACGGATACCGTCGATAACGAATCCTGTTCCCTATCGACCATCATTCTTTCATTCATTTACAAAATATAAAATATTTTTAGATAATCCTAATTTCTTTCGATGAAACAGCTGACTATTGGACTGCGGATTTTATTTAATTCTTTAAATTGACACGTCACAGGAATTTTACCTAAGAATCTGCAGTCTAATATTTCCTATTCAAGTATTTTTAATTTCTTTCAATAAAACAGCTGATTATCAGACTGCGGATTTTATTTCATTTTTAAAATTGACACGTCACAGGAATTTTACCTAAGAATCTGCAGTCTAATATTTCCTATTCAAGTATTTTTAATTTCTTTCAATAAAACAGCTGATTATCAGACTGCGGATTTTATTTCATTTTTAAAATTGACACGTCACAGGAATTTTACCTAAGAATCTGCAGTCTAATATTTCCTATTCAAATGTTTTTAATTTCTTTCAATAAAACAGCTGATTATCTGACTGCGGATTCCATGCAGATAAAATGAAATATTAATTTATATTTCATTATTATAATTGACACGTCACAGGAATTTTACGTTCCCCAAGAATCTGCAGTTGAATTATGGATAGAATAATCGAAGTACTCACTTATGGCAACGCAGACCCTCCAAAGGCCGCTGTAGGTAACTTTGCTGTCAGGCTCCGCGGAGGCGTTCGACGAACTTTTCGGCAGTTTCTCCTCGGTGAGCAGCCACTCCCCGGTGCTGATAGCGACAGTGACGACTACCAGCGAGAGCATCGCCGAGAGACCGGAAGCGATACCGAGACCACCACCACTAGCGTTGTTCGCGTTGCCGCCGACGACACTGCTACTGGTAACAACGCCCCTAGCACCAGCACTCGAAGAACCGGCACCGCCGAGGTTGTCGCAGCACCAACAACAACAAGACATCACCACGTGCCTCCCTTTTGTCATGGGGGCATCCCACTGCTAATTACGAGCCTCTTTACACCCTCCGTATTAATTCAGCCCTCCTCCGCCCACCGACGATTCCCACGGAGTAACCACGATAAAAGCGGCGACACATTTATCTCGCAAGTGCCATAATCGTCCCCGGGAAACGACTTCCTTCCTCCGATGGAATTTTTTCACTCGCGGATTTCCATACAACAACTCCAGACGGTATTAGGCACTGTGACACGTTAGAGATCGCCCGAAGCTAATTCGGGAAAAGTCCCTTGAAATCGTTGACAATCGTTGATTTAAGGAAGTTATGAAGTAAGAGGTGTCCCGATCCGAAGACAAACAGCCGTTCCTTTGTTCCTTTCACGTCGTTATTTCGAAAGTTACGGGCCGGAGTTCGAGACCGATATCAAAGCCCGGCGTTAACACCTCTCCGTCGATAATGCGGTAGAAGTAACGACAACAATTTATTTCCAGGGAATATACGAGATCTTTCCGGTCGGAGCTTTTATTCGATAAGCCCGGGCAAAGTTTCTACTCGCCGGGGATAGGCTTTTAGGCTTAGCAGAACCGAATTCCTCGATCAGGCCCGGAAGTGAAGTGCACACACGAACTCCTCAATAGATTTTCACCGAGCAAACATTTCCGGCGCGCAGGTAATTCATCCCGTGAATAACGTACATANTATTAAAGAGAAACATTTAACGAATATTTTAATTGCAAATTTAGGTAGATTGGGTGACTATGAATCGAGGAATATATAAACACAACAAACGAAATCTGCATTTTTCAGCAGTGGATAACCT
>SMSR01010687.1:82385-94181 GCA_019453355.1 Ceratina japonica | reverse complement strand
AATTCCTCGATCAGGCCCGGAAGTGAAGTGCACACACGAACTCCTCAATAGATTTTCACCGAGCAAACATTTCCGGCGCGCAGGTAATTCATCCCGTGAATAACGTACATATTCCCGAAGAATGAACGCTTCTCTAACGCGAGTGAAACGTCGCCGTTGTCATTTTTCACTCGCTTCTCTTCAACGGATAGAATTCGGCGTACAACAGTCAGACGTCTGAATTTGAAGTATCGCATTAGACTGAACTATTCTCCGTTTATTACTAATGGCCGACGTGTATTAGACGGATTCAAGGCGGTCCCGAAACCGTTCTAGCCAGTTCTCTCGTCCTTCCGCCCTTCCAAACCGGAACTCGCGGAAGTTTGCGTTCGGAAGTTCGTCGAGGTGTCGCCGCGTAGGTGGGCGCGCTTCCTTTTCTCCGGCTCTGCAACAGAAAGCGTCATTCGGTGGTTAAGATTTATGTGCTACGTGCGCGGCTCCGCTCCGACGCGCGACACGCCCGGAATTTAAGATTTGTTACCGAAATCCATCAATTCTCCGACTGCGCTAACGACGAGCCCCCGGGAATGCAAATGAAATCTCGCTACCCCGACAGTCGGTGCATCGGTCAATAAAACGCACTGTTACTTATACCTGAGTTCACGAGGGGATAAACTCGGGCAAAAATCAGTTTTCGATCATTGCATCTTTTTTTGTCTAATGCTGCCGATTTCGTTGCCGCTACTTGTATTTGGTTAGTTTATTCTCTCGTGAATTCCTGTAGTCAAAAAGAATCGTGTCACGACNTTTTAGGCTTAGCAGAACCGAATTCCTCGATCAGGCCCGGAAGTGAAGTGCACACACGAACTCCTCAATAGATTTTCACCGAGCAAACATTTCCGGCGCGCAGGTAATTCATCCCGTGAATAACGTACATATTCCCGAAGAATGAACGCTTCTCTAACGCGAGTGAAACGTCGCCGTTGTCATTTTTCACTCGCTTCTCTTCAACGGATAGAATTCGGCGTACAACAGTCAGACGTCTGAATTTGAAGTATCGCATTAGACTGAACTATTCTCCGTTTATTACTAATGGCCGACGTGTATTAGACGGATTCAAGGCGGTCCCGAAACCGTTCTAGCCAGTTCTCTCGTCCTTCCGCCCTTCCAAACCGGAACTCGCGGAAGTTTGCGTTCGGAAGTTCGTCGAGGTGTCGCCGCGTAGGTGGGCGCGCTTCCTTTTCTCCGGCTCTGCAACAGAAAGCGTCATTCGGTGGTTAAGATTTATGTGCTACGTGCGCGGCTCCGCTCCGACGCGCGACACGCCCGGAATTTAAGATTTGTTACCGAAATCCATCAATTCTCCGACTGCGCTAACGACGAGCCCCCGGGAATGCAAATGAAATCTCGCTACCCCGACAGTCGGTGCATCGGTCAATAAAACGCACTGTTACTTATGCCTGAGTTCACGAGAGAACGAACTCGGGCAAAAATCAGTTTTCGATCATTGCATCTTTTTTTTGTCTAATGCTGTCGATTTCGTTGCCACTACTTGTATTTGGTTAGTTTATTCTCTCGTGAATTCCTGTAGTCAAGAAGAATCGTGTCACGATGATCCGGGCTTTTAAATGTGGAGTTTGATATTTCGTGGACGATCAAGCTTTCGGTGGTAGCTGGTGCGCGGTGAAAAAGTGACAGATGCCGGGACGCACAGTCGAGTGTCAAAGCCTCGTCGGATTATCATGCCCTCTTGAGTCAGTCGACTCGGCAGTGCTGGAGGATCCTCGACGGGGCATATTCCGGCCCTCGAGGAGGGAACTCGGGTAGGAATAAGAGCCGACCGCTACCACCCTTTACGCACGTCCCTTTTAATCCTTTAATCGTAATTGAATCGACGACGTTTCCGGCCCTGGCCCCCGGATTACGAACAGAAATTGAACTTTTAAGCCATCGCCGGCTACGTATTCTATGCTGTTCCTATTAGCGTAATCCGCGAACGTCGCCGCGGGTCGCGGCTCTTCATCAATGCGGTTCGCCTTTTAACCCGGCTTCTTATCCCGCGAGGATTATCGGATCCTTCGATTCGAACCCGGCGCAGCTCGATCGAAACAAAAGAAAAGGTCGGAGATTGAAAATCTAACAGGCTCGAAATCACTATTTTACGAGGGCAAAAAGTTCTCGATGAATGCAGTGATGGGATATTAGCTCGGTCTAGGAGTGCCCTAGTGGACCCATCAATCAACGCGTTTTTCCGTCTTCTGGGACTCTATTACAATTTCTATGTCACTTACAGCGTTATTTTATCGTTAGATCATTATTCATGAGACCGAGGATATTCATTTTCTGTTTCACTATGGCAGGAGACAGAAGAGTCCACGAGGTGAAGGATTTACTCTCTGATATTAGATATAAAAAGTCTTTCAAACTTTGTACATAGATATGTTTACTTGTACTTTATTTAATCGCAGCTGACGAAAAAGTTGTTGCCCGAGGTGTTTTATATTCGGGAGAAATTTTTTTCGATTATGTGACGAGAGAGATCAAAGGGAGTTGGAAGGTAATTTGAAAGAACGTAGCCGCAGCTGGTTCATTTTCGCATTTAACTTCTGCAATACACGGACAATGAAATTCAGCCGTTTGGTCGGCGGCGGGAGGGGCGCGGTTGTAATTTCGTCTGAAAATTATTCGGTTCCCGGGGAAAACTTGGCGCGGTAGGGTTCGCAGGTGCGACTGTCGCGCTGGCTGCGAATGCACGTTGCGGTTTTATCGGAATATCGCGTAGGCGAACAGTAATAGAAAGTTTCGTAGGAACCGGGTTTGCGCCGTTGCGTCGTCGCACCGACTCGCAACATGTGACTTCCAGTTTCTACTTTTCGAGTGGATGCTTGATAGCTGAGTGACTCTTCGGCGAACTCGCGAGAGTTGTCAGTAAGTAAGAGACGGTCGCGAAACTTGATTGTGAAGTTCCGAGCGAGGAGATATCAAGAGCCTCGAGAACCTACGTGAAACGTTCTTTTCCACGATTGAGACCCTCCACACTCTGCGACCCGATTACCATAATTCTATCGCCACCAATTAAAGTAATTCAGTTTAGTGGTTCTACTTTTTAACTAAAAAAGTGTTATTGTACAGAATGAATCATTAAAGAAATCTAAGAAACGTTGAAATCGTCACTTTGTCATCTCCTTATTTGCATAAAAGTACAACTTTTGCCTAAAACATTTTTATTCATTATCAATATTAGGACACATTTCGAAATAGAGTGACATTTGTAGTATTGGATCAAAGAATTTTAGCTTATGCTTAATTTACTATAAAATGTCTAACAAAACATTAAAAAAATTAGTATTCATTNGAGCCTCGAGAACCTACGTGAAACGTTCTTTTCCACGATTGAGACCCTCCGCAGTCTGCGACCCGATTACCATAATTCTATCGGCACCAATTAAAGTAATTCATTTTAGCGGTTCTACTTTTTGACTAAAAAAAGTATTATTGTACAGAATGAATCATTAAAGAAATCTAAGAAACGTTGAAATCGTCACTTTGTCATCTCCTTATTTGCATAAAAGTACAACTTTTGCCTAAAACATTTTTATTCATTATCAATATTAGGACACATTTCGAAATAGAGTGACATTTGTAGTATTGGATCAAAGAATTTTAGCTTATGCTTAATTTACTATAAAATGTCTAACAAAACATTAAAAAAATTAGTATTCATTGAAATAACGAAGAAAATAGTAAAAGACATGGTTTCTAACTTTTTTATTACGATCTGTAATAAAAATTGGAAGTGTCTCGTTTGCAAATCTAAAGAGACAAAATTTTTATACAGNAAGAAAATAGTAAAAGACATGGTTTCTAACTTTTTTATTAGGATCTGTAATAAAAATTGGAAGTGTCTCGTTTGCAAATTTAAAGAGACAAAATTTTTATACAAAAGTTGTAGAGACTAATTTTTTTCTATCTCGAATACTTCAGGACTAATCAATTAATTAGTTCCTTCATCGTGGATTATTCCTTAACAAGTTACAAGGAAATTGCATAAGACTTTTATTGTATCTGACAACTGCAGTTTCATACCAACAATGAAACGTATTGTCACGACGTTTTCCCCTCTACATCGCAACTCCTACCGCAACGTCTGGCTGAAGGCTGAGCGTTCAGTAGATTAAGACAGAGGACAGACATCAGATGCCAGCGAGTAGCGGGTTGCGACTATACAGGCGCGGAGCTGCTCGAGTAAGTAGATACGGACGCCGAGTAAACGCCAGTCAGACATCCTTCGCAGCGACGACGACGACGTAGCGAAACGATCTCGCTAATTTCCCACGTTATTCTTCTACTAACATTGTCACGCACAATCTAATACTCTAATTTCTAATAAACAAATTATAAAATCATATTATACATGAGACTAACACTGTCAGAAAGGTGCATACTATAGTAGTCTCGTTCTATTTTTAATCAAACGCGTTTGTCATTTCCATCTGTCATCCAGGACTGCGTTGAACAACGTAGGGAATTCGGAACAAGTTTGAAGCAAGTTTAAAATTTCACGCTTACAATATCGAAGGTTTACGAAGATGGACGTGTTTCGTGCATCACGTTGGCGCGTTTTATTTTCGCTACGTGTTTCCGCGGGGTACGTGAGTACGTGGCAGTTTTCAGCAGCCGCGCGCCGGCGGAGGGAACGAGAGCATTGTTGTGTAAAGTTCTCCTGTTCAACAATATTGTGGTAACGCCGGCGTATTAGAAATACAGCCCGGCCGCCCGCCGCCGTATTTATGTAAATTTATTATCAAAAACGGCGGTTCTTTAAATTCCGAGTTTTACGGGTAAAAAAAGGAGCAATGACTCCTGGGTCGGTGTGTCCGCGGCGTGTATGAGCGGCCCTTAAAGAAGTTGTTGTCATATCTTTAGAAAAAGTTTGTTCCCCGAAACAGTGCATTCTACGCGAGTTTGGCGCAACCCAGTTCGCGAAGAACATTTGGCCGGCGTTGTACATACAGAAAGAACCGTAATGCATCACGGGGATGATTCAACTTCTTAATCTCGACCGTTTCAGATGCAAATACACCTTCTTTGCTCTCCTCGCGTGCTTCAAAGCCCAATTCGTTTTTCTCTAAACTAAAAAATTCGCAAAACGAGTTCGACGCGTTCCACCGCAGTTTTATTCAGAAATTGTGAAAAAGATTGGACAAACGTAAATTTGTACGNGGAATTCGGAACAAGTTTGAAGCAAGTTTAAAATTTCACGCTTACAATATCGAAGGTTTACGAAGATGGACGTGTTTCGTGCATCACGTTGGCGCGTTTTATTTTCGCTACGTGTTTCCGCGGGGTACGTGAGTACGTGGCAGTTTTCAGCAGCCGCGCGCCGGCGGAGGGAACGAGAGCATTGTTGTGTAAAGTTCTCCTGTTCAACAATATTGTGGTAACGCCGGCGTATTAGAAATACAGCCCGGCCGCCCGCCGCCGTATTTATGTAAATTTATTATCAAAAACGGCGGTTCTTTAAATTCCGAGTTTTACGGGTAAAAAAAGGAGCAATGACTCCTGGGTCGGTGTGTCCGCGGCGTGTATGAGCGGCCCTTAAAGAAGTTGTTGTCATATCTTTAGAAAAAGTTTGTTCCCCGAAACAGTGCATTCTACGCGAGTTTGGCGCAACCCAGTTCGCGAAGAACATTTGGCCGGCGTTGTACATACAGAAAGAACCGTAATGCATCACGGGGATGATTCAACTTCTTAATCTCGACCGTTTCAGATGCAAATACACCTTCTTTGCTCTCCTCGCGTGCTTCAAAGCCCAATTCGTTTTTCTCTAAACTAAAAAATTCGCAAAACAAGTTCGACGCGTTCCACCGCAGTTTTATTCAGGAATTGTGAAAAAGATTGGACAAACGTGAATTTGTACATAATCGTGTTATAAATGGTTAATCAGTATTTAAATGGGAAACGTCTCGGGTGGTTGATAAACGAATTCCGTTGCACGTCGGCGCGATATTTCTGTAAACCTCCGGCAACCGCGCGAATCACCGAGGGAACGTGTCCCGCGCGGCGCCTCGATGGTCTATTTTTCCATGGAGGAACTGGCTGGAATCGATCGTTGCTGTGCTTTGCAGAAAAGCTTCGTTAAGTACGGATAATGAAGCAACGATGAGGCGGAACTGCGCCAAGAGCGCGAGGCCGTGGCCCGTTCGCTCGCTCGCTCGCTCGCTCCCTCGTCGAGCATGCGGCTAAAGAACAAGCGGTCGCGCGACCTAACCGCCCGGTATCATTGCGATCACGTCATTCGAGTCTAATTGCAATCGGTTCCCCCCATTACTCATTACTCGTTACTGAAATAGGGCCATTCGTCAACCGGGAAAACGTTTTAACGGCTGGCTATTCCGCCGCGAAACTCAATTCCTTTCCTCGAATTCCCTGATTTCCCGGGGTTACTTATTAAAATTTCTTCGCGCCGGGAGTTTCCTGGCTTGCTATTTAAACGATTTTTCAAGCGTAATAAATATATAAAAATATATAGTATATAAAATGTTTCCACGGAACGGCGAGGTTCGTTACGGGCGGATAATAGAAGTAAATTGCGGGAATCGGTTGATCGACTTTAAAGGGAAGTCAGGGTGTATCCGGCGAGCGTAGTTGGCCATGAATAATACTGATTGGCCGTATCGTTAGCGGGCCGGTAGTTATTTGTAATATAAATAACTTCCTGGAACTTTTTCAACTTCGCCTCTTTAAATAATACACCGATTAGTTCATGAATAAGAATGAAATTGAAAAGTTCCGATCCCGAGTAGCCGGCACAAAGGGGCGGAAAGATAATCAAAGCGAGATAAGAAGAATCGAAGATAAACTTAAACCAATGTTCGTTTCATCAAAGCGGGACAGTTTGACTTTAACGTTCGAATTAAATTTCCTCGTTGCGTTACTTTGTTCGCGGCAGGGGGAGGGGCTCGCGGGGGCGAGAGGAATTGCATTCCGTAAATTTCAGTAGAAAGATAGCCGGGCGCCCGCCTCGGATTAAGTAACGCATGAACGAAACTGAGGGGACGGAACAATTTAGACGAAACCGGAATGTATCTTGACTTCGGCGCCGGAGTTCCTCGGGAGATACGCGAAACCAGCGACTTTGAATCAAAACTCTTCGAAAATATGTCAGCTATTTTTAAACAAGCTAACGTTTCGGTTTTTCCTATTTTCTCAGGCACTAATGAATTCCTTAGCCAACATTCTTAAGATCTAAAGGAGTCAAGGAATATCCGATACCTTTCCTGAAGCGAAAGAACGAGAGAGAGAGAGAGGGGGGAGAGAAGGCTGCGTGTATCGATTTCGCGTGAAATATGCGTCCACTTAAAACCCATGTAGCTAGGTACACGCAATTAAAACGCAATTTCCTGTGCCATACTTTAAAACTTTACACGACGCGAAAAAGTTCTAAAACGCCGGACGGATTTTACATCCATTAAAAAAAAAAAAAAAAACTCGGCACTCGGTCCCGACGCCGTGTCCGCGCTTTCTATTTTTTATTTCATAATACCCCGTATGATATACCGTATTTCAGGTTTTAGGTTGCTCCCCTTTTAATTAATCAGATTATAAGTAGCGTCGGCGAAAATTGATTTTTCCTAAAGGAAGCTGAGAGCTCGACCATCTTTACCACCAGGCCATTGACTGCCTTCCCTCGCCGCCCTTTTACTGTCACAGAGATTAATCCCTTACACCTCACGCTCTCTCTATTAAATAAATACTCCGACTAAAAAATCATTTCCCGATACCTTCATATACATATATATATATTTAATAGGGAATTTCACTGGAAACATGATTTCGCGAAATTGTTGACCCCTCAGTTGTTTTTGAACTATTTTACGATTCGAAGTTTTATAATTAAATCTCGGAGTTCGAGTTGACCGTGTGGCTAAGCACTTCACGTTTGGCTTCTTCTTCCTTTAACGACAAAATATATCTGGAGTGCGGCACGACGCCAAACTTATTTCGATCGTTCCGCTCGGTTGAGCTACAACCTGGACTCTCGAATATATTTCAAAAACGCTTTTCAATACCGTTGGACGCAATACCGCCGTGATTTTCAGATCAAAGGAGGCCAGCGGAGAGCGAAAGGGAACAGATAATTTACAAACTCCTTTCCATCTCCGATCCCATAAACACAATACTCTTAAACGAAATCTAAAACTGGACGAGTTCTCAGTTTTGAGGAGGAGGATCAAGCATTTCGTTTTATAGTCATTTATTTATCGTCAGTAAATCAATAGGGAGCGGATTCTCGTGGATTCATATATTCGCAATCGTTTTTGTATTCAGCCGATATTCTCGGTTCGTTGAAAGATTCTGTAGGCGACAGGCGTTGAGGTCAACTCCCGAGGGTTAGCGCACCTACCATTTATAATCATGTGTGTCCCCCTTATAGGGAATTTCTGGCGGAGAGGAGAGGCCGAGAATTTATCGAGATCCGTGCAAGTCAGGCAAACTACCCCGTTGTAAACTCCGGGAATTTATTCCACAAAATATAATATAATATATAAATAAATATCTAATATATAAAATAATATTTTAGAATAAATCCGAGAGGTTTCTATTATAAATCCACCCTTGTTTTATTTTTATCTTTTAACTAATAAACCGGCAGCTTGGCAGAATCTTTTGCCGCGGGTTATTTATAAACGAGGGGGAGAAGAAGCGTGCTGGAAAAATGGCCGCGCGAAGTGGAAAATTTTAATGAAAAATCGGGAGCGGGACGTTAAATCATCCGGCTGTAGCAAAATTTTCACGAATCGCTATTTCACTGTCGTAAGTACGACAGGTTTGTCGCAAGACCCGCGGAGGACGAGCGAGATAAATAGCGCGGCTTGCAACAGAAATGCAATCATCCGTCTTAGTATTTTTATCCCGCAGTTACTTCGCCTTTTTTTTGCCGTTCTATGCACACACGCGACGGGATCAGTTGAAAGCGCGGCATTATGCAAAAAACGAGTTCGTTGTGCTGTACGTAATTCGTTAAGAAAGTTCATTCATCCCCTGTTTTTTATAGTTTATATATTAAGACGATACTAATTTCGGAACGATGTTCGTCCGATCTTTCTATTTAAACGCCTTTCGGCACGTGCAATAATTCGGCTGGCGGGAGCCGCTTTTTCCTTGTTCTCTAAATTAAAGTTGATGGATCCTTGCCACACAGCGGCGGGGGTGATACTCGGCAGGCGAGGCTCGCGCGCCGTACAATTATCCGGACACTTTCGCAGTTTATCAGCGGGTTCTTTAAAGTAGTTTCTGCCCGGCGGTAGCTCGCGTGAAACAGTGGCCGTTAGTTGACAAGAGACTCGGTGCCGCGCAGATGGCGATGTATTATGACCGTCCCCGAGGGCCCGATACGTTTTTACCCGGCGCGTATAAAAATATAAAAGGAAGGCAACGATAAAAGCGTAACAACAATTTCGATGTAAATTGGTTGGCGCGCGCGCGCCCCGCCGCAAACAATGCTTTCCGTTTGATGAAAAACGTAGTTTACGCGCGTCGGGGATCGAACGCGTCGGATAAAATAATTTTAACTGGCTTAAAATAAAATAAAAAATATATATATTGGAAATTCACGGCGGCGCGAGACAACATTTTTACAGCATAAACTGTCCGCGATTCCTTTAGGCGCCGCCGGGGTGTTTTTCGGACGGGCTACGATCGCGGTCCTTCGCCAATAATTTCCTCCAGGAATCGAATGGAAAGTCTAACAAGAATTNCGAACGCGTCGGATAAAATAATTTTAACTGGCTTAAAATAAAATAAAAAAATATATATTGGAAATTCACGGCGGCGCGAGACAACATTTTTACAGCATAAACTGTCCGCGATTCCTTTCGGCGCCGCCGGAGTGTTTTTCGAACGGGCTACGATCGCGGTCCTTCGCCAATAATTTCCTCCAGGAATCGAATGGAAAGTCTAACAAGAATTATGCAGACAATTTCGTATGTCTGTTGCAGCGCCGAGGAAAAAAGGTTGAGTTGTGTCCGAGTTCGTATGTACTGGATGTAGCGATGTTCGGCAAAGGTCGTCTGCATTCAAGTAGCTCGTTTGGTCGTCGAAAGCATCTCGAGTTCGAGGCCCCGGCTCCTAAGGGCCACTGATAATCATGCCGCCGCACGTACAGCCCGCTTCCACGTGAATAAAGAAACGAACAACTTTTTCGAACGGTCTAGTTCCCGCAACTTCTCCCAAACAATGCGCCGACAATTGGATAAAAGTTAACGAGCTACTCGAGTGTGCTCGCGAAACATACTAGTTAGATCAGTATTCATAATTACGTTTATCGAACACGCCGACGAGTATCGACCTCAGATCCGCAATTTTTTATCAGTCAGAAAATAGTAGGATGGTTCAAGGAGTCTCAAAGGAAAAAATTAATCGAATGTGTGAAAATAGCATTTATTGAATACTGATATTTATATTACAAATAATTAATGATGACATTAGAAAATATTTAGGATTCGTAAGGACATGCAATTTTTTATCAGTTAGAAAATAATAGGATGATTCAAGGAGTCCCAAAGGAAAAAATTAGTCGAGTACATCAAAACTGCATTTATTGAATACTAATACTTATAATACAAACGATGAATCACGACATTAGAAAATACTTGATTACATAAGAATTTGTAGGGGAAGGAGGGCGAATTTCGCGGGGTTGACGGGTGTTCCATAGAAATCACGAAATTGTCAAAAATAATCGTGTGTATAGTATTTTCTTAGGGAGTTGTGGGGGTGTGTTTCACATCGGTAAGACGGAGAAACGGAGAATAAGGAGTCGTGGTTCCGTTCATGGGTCATGAATTGTAAAGCGTCGCTGTTTATATTCAGACATTCGAGCCAGGGCGCGGCGTTTCGTGCCAGCTTCCGGAAAGCGATATAAAAGAGGAAAGCGAAGCGACGACGTTAAAAAGGATCACCGAGCCTTGCTCGAGAGAGGGACCTGGCATTTTAATAAATTGAAATTCAACTGCGAAACGAAGGCGGAAAGCGTGCTGCCGTGACCCAGGAGGGACCAAAAGGATCGGCTACTGTACATATCTACAGAAATTCCTGAATATACTATATATACTATATACTAAATGTATGTATACATGTATATATATATATGTATAGATTAAAATACCTTCATTCTGGTCGATTTGGTAAGAAGGCGAAACCAGGCGCAACCTCTACAGAAGTTCCAATATTTGGAATCCAAGTTCGAAGAGAGGAAACTTCTTACTTTGTGGGCGGGCGGGAATAAAATAGAAATGCGCTTCAGCGATAAACGTCCACTTTTTCAATTCTTCTAAAAGCAGTGTGTACCAGATAAGAAATATAATGTGCGAACTGTGTCACGGCGGATGCAATATAGGGTGGTGTGCCCGGCCCTATATAGAATGATGTTCACATTAAGCATCGCAGCGTGGAAAATTATTCGCGCGGAACGTTGAGGGAGAGCACGCTTCAGCATATTTTATAGTCAACATTTATCTTAGATTCTTCGCTCCCTCCGCGAAATTTCCAGTTCTCCTTATTGCGAAATATAGTCGATATGAGAAGGAGCCATGAAAAATCTCGTTGCGCCGCGNGGCGGAAAGCGTGCTGCCGTGACCCAGGAGGAACCAAAAGGATCGGCTACTGTACATATCTACAGAAATTCCTGAATATACTATATATACTAAATGTATGTATACATGTATATATATATATATATATATGTATAGATTAAAATACCTTCATTCTGGTCGATTTGGTAAGAAGCGAAACCAGGCGCAACCTCTACAGAAG
>SMSR01010687.1:53003-82344 GCA_019453355.1 Ceratina japonica | reverse complement strand
GCCGTTACAGTGACCAAGTTAACAAAAATGGAACAAAAGCTCCGTTTTCGCTTTTCTTAATTAAAACTTCTATTGTCCCGCGTTTCGTGATTTCCGTGTGCATATGTAGAACGCATGGCAATGAACGCGAGGGGGGCGAGAGGGTGGTTCGCCATTGTGCCCGGGCTATTAAATTATTCTAATAATTATCAGTTGAACCAATTCCAAGTAATATCGTCATGAATACTGACGATGCCATGCATTCGGGATTAAACAGCTTCTGGTAAACGACGGGACCATGAAAAATAAATCTTCGCCAAGCGAAATGATATTAATTCGATGAACGCCGCTGCTCGCTTTTGCTCAAATTCAATTGTTTCGATTGGCAGAAAGAGGTAAGGAACTGTACGGTTGTAATTTTATTTTGAAAAATGACCGACTCCGGGGAGCTAACAAAACAGTGGATGGGAACTAGTCTTCGCCAGTTAGCTCTGAAAAGGAAGTCGATTCTACGGGTGCCCTGATGAAGCTAACGATGTTAGAGAATGGTCTGTTATAAACCTACACTCAACAGAGGCATTACCCAGGGTCCAGCGTTTCTTTTTGTAATTAATAGTTGGAGAGGAAGCAGGACCTCTGAGGTGAGGGAAAAAACCCTCGCACGTGTGTTCTAACGTGTTACTAGAAATTATGGAGCACTTTCAACAGTGCGATTATTATTTTATGATCCTGGTAAGAACTATTACACTATCCTGAATGATTCAATAGAACTTAGGGAATGGTTTGTTATAAACCTACACTCAACAGAGGCATTACCCAGTGTCCAGCGTTTCTTTTTGTAATTGATAATTAGAGTGGAAACAGGACCTTCTTGAGATGGAACAAAAATACCCTCGCACGTGTTACTAGAAATTATAGAACACTTCAAACAGTGAGATTATTATTTTATGACCCTGCTAATAACTATTACATTATTCTGATTCAATAGAAGTTACGAAATTATTCTGAAATCCTGGAGACGCGCATTAATTAGTGAAGAACCTGATTAATATTGAATTGAAGCGATTCGGTTCGTACGTTTATGTTAATACCCGAGAATCGCGAACGCTTATTTACAGAGTCGGCTCCATCTTTCCGGCGGGTTCGAGGGAATATTACTGTGTCAGTGATCAGCATTCTGACAGTGCGTCTCGTGTAAATTTCTCAAAGCCGGGCCGGGCCGCGCTGATTTCGCGCCGATAAATAATACTGTTGATTACACGAAAGACGGTAGACCCGGCAGTAGCGAGGTGAAGTTCCACGGAGAGAATTCGATATGCACAAATCTGCCTTTGAATTCACCCGGATCCGGATAACTCTCTTTGGCCTCGGAGAGTTCTGCGTGCATTAATGGAAACGCCAAGAATTCCTACGCGAAACTCCAAGAATTCTTCCAATCTCCTCGCGGAAACACTCGTCTCTTCTTCAATTCGAAGAAATTTAAAAATGACGACTCCGAATCGCGTAGTTTTCCGCGCGAGTAATTGAATGAGCGCCGGACACGATCGGCCGTCATACAGTTTTTCGATGATTCNCAATCTCCTCGCGGAAACACTCGTCTCTTCTTCAATTCGAAGAAATTTAAGAACGACGACTCCGAATCGGGTAGTTTTCCTCGCGAGTAATTGAATGAGCGCCGGACACGATCGGGCGTCATACAGTTTTTCGATGACTACGGAGGAGTTGCACCCGCGTCCATTAATTAATTCCTGCAAGAATCATGTAATTTGTTCTCGCCGGCAGGTTTCAGCGTTAGCCGTTTCTTTGTTCCTTTGTCCGGGTATTATTTGTTCTTCTTGGCCCGTGTATCAGCGTTGCGCGATTGTTATTCCTGGCGGTAAGNGAATCGCGTAGTTTTCCGCGCGAGTAATTGAATGAGCGCCGGACACGATCGGCCGTCATACAGTTTTTCGATGATTCCGGAGGAGTTACACCCGCGTCCATTAATTAACTCCTGCAAGAATCATGTAATTTAATTGTTCTCGCCGGCAGGTTTCAGCGTTCGCCGTTTCTTTGTTCCTTTGTCCGGGTATTATTTGTTCTTGGCCCGTGTATCAGCGTTGCGCGATTGTTATTCCTGGCGGTAATCAGCGGAGAAAAAGGGCAACGAATTTTGTAATCCGACAAGGGATTCTAATTTTAACCGTACGAATAACTTTCCGCTGGCAAATGGAATAATGAGTGCCGCGGTTTCGTAGACTAAAAGCGGGGACCGGCTACCCGGGTCGCTCGCTGTTTGCACGCGTATGTATAGGTGTGCATGTGGACACACGTGCGGGCACTCGCGCAGACGGGTGTATAAGCAATTTGCCGACTCATGTAAATGTTTCAAACTGATATTACGTTAGGTCCGCAATCTGCAGATAGGGATAAATGAAGCGGCGTCCCCTTTTTTCGAGCAGGAACCGTGCCACGGATACCCGGGATTACAATACCTCGCAACTCCGACCGCGACAAAGAATATTCATTGTTTATTTTCCATATTTTTATTTATTCGTCAGAGAATAAAGTGTGTCGCACGAATTCGTAAAATAGAATTCTCGTATGAAGCCGGAGATAAATAGAACGTCAGAACGCGGGTTCTTCCTGGATTTCGCGTTTCCCGAACGACACGAAATAATTGGATATCTGTAAGTCGTGGATTGCGCCAATACGAGTCCGTCATTGTGGAAATAAACGATTTTCAAATGTTTCATCTGTAACGGACGGAAATCACATTTTCCATCGGATCTGACTAAGCAAACACCGCGTCCGCGTCGGATACGTTTTAAACCGCGCGTTAAATTATTGTAAAATATCCAGGCACGTATTTTGTCAATATTTGAAGGGCCGGATGGAGGGAGCGTATCGCGTGTCGGGCGGGAGCGAGTGCTAATTTTTCACTCGGCTTTAATTTTTTAATTGAAACCTTGTAAATGAACCCTCCGCGTATCGGACATTATTGTTTGGCCATTTTAACGGTTTAAATCCTTGGCGATAGTTTACAGCGGACGGTCGATATTTGCGCACTCGCGGCGGATTAAACGTATCCGCGTTTACGGTGGCTTGGCCCGAATTGATTTGACAGTATATTACAAACCGATTGTTCGATGAACAGTCGCGCCGTTACCCCGCGTTAATAAAATTCTTACGCGGCGTTTAATTTTTAAATCAATTACCCGCCACTTTCCGACCGCGATTGTTGCGGCCGCGATCGCCATTAATTCCCGCGCCGAGAATTTTAATTTCGGTCGTACCCGCCGATATTGTACTATCTCTCTCTCTCTCTCTTTTTTTTTTGTTCCCCGTTCCCGGATTCATTTCGGCCCCGCCGATCGATCCATTCAAACTCGATTCGGCGGGCCACCGTTCCCATCTCGATTTCGACGATCAATCGTTCGTCGAACAGCGGACAATAGCTCACGTTTGTGCAAAGTTACGGATCCGCTTAAAAGGTAAACTTGCCGATCCCTACGGTAGGTATACGCGCTTCAATCGTGGAATAAAAGGATTTTATGGAGTCATTTCCGGCAGTCGTTACATTGTTTGAGGAGCATCAATTTCGGATATCGTGGCGCGTCGCGCGCCCGGCTGCGAGAAGAAGAGAGCTGAATACGTAAAGAGTTTGCCAAAAACTCGTCGCGGCGATGTACGATCCTGTCAGGAATTTTGCATTCCCTGCTCAATCTTATGAAATACCGTCGGGGGGGGGGAAACAAGAAATCGATTCGGCAAAAGGGAAACAGGCGGCGGGATTCGGAGTCGCATAAACAACCGGTTATCTATCCGATCAATTACCGATTTCTTTCGCGGCATTTTCAATTCAACGTTGACCCCTTTATTTCGAAACAAGCGATTGTTTACTGCCAGCCCGATCGATTCCCTGTTTATTTACCCCGCTCGTTTATTTTTCACGGATTTCCGACCCGCGGATTGTACGGAATAAATGATACCGCGCGATGTTTTTTAATCAAATGCGGTTGTCCGGTGCATCATGTTTCCGCGAGGAAAATACGATTTCGATGTCCGGGTACGAGGGGAGCGGTGTCTACGTAAACGGGAGAATCAAAAAAGTTTCTCCCTTCTTCGAGGACGCATAAAAGGAAACCACCTGCGAGGGAAAATCAAAGTTGGACAATCGGCAAGTTTGAAAAGTCCTCCGCGCTCTGGTAATACCAATTGAAATACCTCGACGAAAATCCATTTGCAGTATATCATAGAGCTCACATATCACGTTAAAATTATCGATATCTCTGACTTGATTTACCGTCGGTGGCTTTAACGGTGACCGGCACACGGGGATTTCAAGAAAATGTTTCCGCGTCGAACCCCCCCTAAAAAAAAAACAGGATTGATTGAAAACGAATTGACAATTTATTTTGTTTAAACAATCCGCGTTCGCATCGAGAAGATAAACAAAAAGAAAAATCGATGGGAACGTTCCGTCGAGAGAGGTTCGGCAAGAACGCGGATTAAACGAGAGGTAGAAAAGGGAAAGAGCCGGGAAACATTCACTTAAATACCGTTCGTACAGCGTTGAGCCTTCCTTGAAACGTTTACACGAGAGAAGCCGTATTTACTCGGCCGGCGTTGACCGAAGCGGGTTCGCGATCGGTACTGAAAACTTCGCGAGAAAATGAAGAGAAAAGAGAGAAGAAGTGGAAGAAACAGGAGTAACGAGGGTGGCAGAGCACGCGCCGGTGTGTTTAATTCTAACCTTCGNTCCGTCGAGAGAGGTTCGGCAAGAACGCGGATTAAACGAGAGGTAGAAAAAGGGAAAGAGCCGGGAAACATTCGCTTAAATACCGTTCGTACAGCGTTGAACCTTCCTTGAAACGTTTACACGAGAGAAGCCGTATTTACTCGGCCGGCGTTGACCGAAGCGGGTTCGCGATCGGTACTGAAAACTCCGCGAGAAAATGAAGAGAAAAGAGAGAAGAAGCGGAAGAAACAGGAGTAACGAGGGCGGCAGAGCACGCGCCGGTGTGTTTAATTCTAACCTTCGCGTGTCGGCGGCGGAACACGCGTTTTCCCCGGAGTTTAAATAATCAGGCACGCGGCGAAGGGTGCCGAGGGGGTTACGCGATTTCGGTGGTTCCTCGGTCATACCTGAAGTTCCTCGACGGCGGCTCGGTTTCTTCCCCAGGAATCAAGCGTCGTCGTACGCGCACCTACGATATCATCCCTTCGCTCTCGCCCCCTTCGCTCTCGGCAACCCTCCACGATCACTGACTGCAGCAGAGTCCACACGGGCGCTGCGACACTCGTACCAGCACGCCAGATACTCTCGCGCTTCCCTCGATCGTTAACGAGAGAACTCGCGGACGCGACAAACGAGAGACTCACGGAAGACGCGGGCTAAACGCCCCCACCGGTCGACCGCCGGGGGCCGACTTTTAAATATATATATATATATGTGTGTGTGTGTGTGTCTACGCGTGTATATAGAAAAGAGCGTCGGTGTTCTCTGGAGGTCCGTGCACCGGTGCGACGGACGAGCGCACACCTGCCCGTAGGAAGCGCCGAATTCGACTACTCTACTGCCGGACGACGCCCGTCGTCCGCGCAGGCCACCCTCTCGAAAGCGCGGCGAGACGCGCGCACACGCGCGGGAGAAACGCTCGCCGATCGGGTCCTGGAGGAAGAGCGTTGGGAAACTGACGGATTCCAGTGGCACACGCATAGTAGACACTTCGGCAACTTCTTCCGCCAGAGACCGCTCCCGAACTTTAACTTCACCCTCGTTCTCATCTCTACTTGGAGTTCTGCAAAAATGAGTAATGATCGTATCAACTCGCATCGAGAGCAATCATTCGAACGTCGGAGTACTGGATATGTGAAAGTAGGACGCGTAAAGAAGATAATAGCGATCGGGATGCGGACACTGGTATGGAAAATAAGACGCGAAACACGCGGAGGCAAAGGAGGAAGTATTGAGGATTTATCCGGCTACCGGGAAGAAAGAGGAGTTGCAGGGCGCGGACAAAGGGATCGCGGGACAATGCGTGTGTATGCGCCGAACGGTACTGGTAATTTCTTAGAGAGGATAGAGAGGGCGACGGGAGCGAAAGGGGATGGGGCGTCATAGTTTTTATGCACTCGCGCGAATGAGTGGGGGATGATACGCCGGGGCACGGGAGATATGAAATCTATTGGACGGAAAAATAGAAAGGGAGAGCGTGTAAACCGTGGAACTGAAAAGGAAACAACGAGGGGAAAAGACTAAAAGATGTGAAGATGTGTTCCAGCGGAGGCGTGCTTGCGTGAGGTTGTACGCACGCACGGGGAAAGGGGAACGACCTCGCCGCGAGCAGAGAGACCCACCGCCGGTGCGTTCATCCTGCAAAAGCGTTTCTACGAAAGTTACACCCCCGCGCGTTGCGCCGGATTACCACCAGTCCAAGGTTCCTCTCTCTATGGTGTGTCCCGGTGTCGAAACCCGGCAGGACCTTTGCGCAGTCTCCGGGATCGAACATCCTGCCGCCGAGGGAGAGAGCAGAACTGAATCCACGGCCAGGATGGTCGCTCTCCTCTCCTCTCTGTGCGCTGGGACGAAGCGTTCCGACACGTGAGGGTTTGTGACGGAACTCCTTGTCGATGAGATTTCTCGGTAGACGTGACTGCGGCAAAACCGGCGTCGACGCCGGCCGCTCGACTTTGGAAACGTGCTGGACAGTAGGATGAAAGAGACCTCGAGGTTAAACCGTTTTCCAAGGGGGGATCACTGGCTGGAAAATCGTATGATCTTCGGGCCACAAAGAAACGAACGTTTTCACTGGAAACATTTTTCTTGGCTCATTATGTACGTTATCGGTTAATAATCGCGACCACCCCCCCACAGTACGTCCCTCTCTTTAAAATATTGAGAATTTCAATTCGCCTCAATTAGCTCTACTCGTAGGATTCGTTTTGTTAACTTGTTTGCTCGTCGCCCGCTTAACGTCTCTTAATTACGCTTTTCAATTTCGCTCCGCAAATCCGTTCGGCGCGTTACCGCAATCGGAATATTAAAAGGGTCAAACGGGTTTGATGAAAAATTGAAAGGACGTTCAATTTCGGCACTCTCATTTATTATATGGCACGATGTATAAACGTGAAAAATAAGAGTGCTCAAGGATTATCCCTTGAGACAAACACGTCCCGACGCGTGAGCTGTTTGCGAATATTCTGCGCCCGCTAGGCTTCCCTTTGTAGACACGTACGTAAAATCATGAAGGCGAGATGATAGATCAACCGTCCAATTTCATACGGCCGACAAATAAGTTCGGGAACTGAAAATAAATTCATGCAAATTTCATTCGGCAGACGTTCCCCCGATGTAACAGGGAAACAATTTACAAGTTTAATGGACTTTGATTTGGCCTCGTACGATTTTTAAAATCCGCCGAGATAAGTCGGTTTTTCCGTTTAATATCTCCACTGTTGCATTCGTGCATGCGTATTATGCAACGGAAACATGAAAGACGCGATACGTAATAAAGTGATATTAAATCTCACATTGATGCGCGTAAGTCTGACTTCTCTCTATAAAGTTCTGCTAAAGGTAAAGCGATATGCGAAAACTTTACGTGTAATAAATTGCACTACGACTTTGATCTCACTTATATAGTATTCCTCGAAACATTCAACGTACTTATATGTATGTTTCTTGTGTGACAATGAAACGGAAGTATTTTCTTTATACTGAACGTCATAACGAGTTAATGACATCATAGAACAGCGATGCGAGTACCCATGATTCAACGTTTAACACGAACTTCTTCGAGATGTTTTCCTCAACTGTAGATATAGAACCTTTTTCCACGGTTCGACGAAGTTTGCTCCCGATATCTGGTCGAAATTTTTTTACCAAACTGTGTTGAAAGTTTCTTTCCCCTTCGAGAAGTAGACTTTCCTTTTTTGCGGTGATTAAAGCGATAATTTACGGTCAACGTGGTATCCTACTTCCTTTTACGTCACATTCTTCGAGCCGTATCGGTTCTCGATTTTGGCCTCACGACGGCCTCACATCGGATCTCGTCGCTCTATCCGTGTTTATATATGTTCGTACGTCCTTGTCAGACTCACACGGGTGGGTCAGTAACGATGCTATACTATTGCATTTCGTCGAATGTGTTCAGTGTTGTTCCGACTGTGAGTGAGAGTAGACGTTCGCGCCTGTGAAACCAAATATTCTCGGTAAGTTCATGTCTCAGTCATTGATACGATATCAAATTGCGATTCTTCGAAAGTTCGTAATCTAATGCATTGATACGGAATGTAAATCGCGATAGTAAAACTGTGCAACGTGTAGGAACGTGCGACGCAATTTCGCGATCGGTCGCAATATTCCAAGGTCATCGACGAATTTAATACCAAGAATAGTTTTATAGGTCAAGTATTGATGTCCTTCTAGAGGAGTTTCATAAAATTGTGTGTTCGCGAAGACGTAGACGATTTTCGATGATTTCCAAGTAGTGTTCGAGGTTAGGAAGTAAGGTTAGAATGTCCAAGAGTAGGGAGAGTGTGTCAGTGTTACTGCAGAACTGGTTGTTTACTTAGCATAATTAGTAATTAAATTTGAATGCTTACTTCTCACAATTGTTTCGTTTGCTGTTTATAAATTTATGATTTCCTTTTTGGAATTAATTTTTGCATTGATAATGAAAATTTCTTGTTTTTCGCAGAAAATGCTGTCCAGTTCTACGCTGGGTGTCCTACTTGGGACGGTCTTGATCATCTCCTCGATTCCCGATGCCGCCTCCTATACCAGTAAGTAGGCCTCAAGGCAAATCATTAATTTTCTATATTTCTTTTTGACTTTCACTCCGATTTTATTAACAAACCGCTAACGAAGAGGTTTGAAACGTTTATAATGAAATTTTGAGGCACAAAGCTTTTTTCTATAGAGAGAATAGTACTTTATCGAATACTATACGTACCATTTATCTCTGGGAGCCTTTGTAGTTTTAGAATTCTTTGTTTTAAATCCACGTTTGTGCGCGCCGTGAATGAGTATTTCTCTTCAGCTTTTACAGCTGTTTATTAAAAATTATCGCTGCCGAGGGAAATCGTCGAGGTTTATGGTTATTCCCAATACTAATTACAAATTGCGGCGTTATAATCCAGTTTAAATCGCGGCGTGGCAATTCAATTGCTATGGGCCAATCGTTTCGTTTGATCTGGATTAAGTGGACTTAATGGAAACAAATGATCGTTTTTAATCTCTAACTCGACCGAATGTAATTACATCGACCTTCGCCGTGGTCGTCGTTTTCGTTCGCCTCGCTCTTCCTAATCTGGTTAAATACGGAAAAAGGAAACCGCGATAGGAACCGTGGATGATTAAAAAAGCAGCGGCTACGTTCGATCTTCGGTTCTAATGTCCGAACCCCGTCCGTTCTAAAACTCGTTTATCCGCATAGTTTACCGTCGTCGATTTATCACCGGGCCCCGATCATACCGGTGGATCCGTTATCACGCAGTTACGATTCGTGCAACACACGTACTGATTCATAGTAATTAGAGTTGCGCAACAGCCGTAGAGTTTCCAGTAACGGCGATGGTACATTACAACGTTATTAAAACACTTGTACATGCACATTTCTGTTTTTCGCTTGAAAAAGAACTCGTTATCGCCGACGCGAAATTATTTGTTCAGGGCCGCGATGAATTTAATTAAACGCTCGTAATTAATTACCCGGCCTTAATTGCGACCGTTGAAACCGATGTCCATACGAAACGACACTATCGTGACCGCGTACGCGCGTTTTGAAGCGCGCTGAATTTAATACAGCCACGTTACCCGCCCCATTCATTTTTTCTAATTAGAAAATCGTTTACGTTATCAGCGGCGGCACGCACCGCGGGGAGTTTATAATAACTCTCATTGTTCTCGTCCCTTCCGTGTTCCCGAATATGACGAACGTTTAAAGACAATTAGAGGGGAGGATCATTAGCCCATTTTTAATGTTCCCTTCGTTTCCCGCGTTTCGTCCCGTTCCTTTCATCCTTTCCCCGACACGTAGGGAAAAGCGGACGACACGCTGCTGGGCGTTAACTCCGGCTCGCCCTCTTCCCCTTTCGCCCTCTTCTTTCCTCCCCGTGCCCTCCGCCGACCGGATAATTGAGAATCGATGGGGTTATACGGGGATGACGCTGTGGTGCTTGAATAGAATTACGATTAGCAGCCGATGCGAGGCGGCTCGGATAACGTCAGGTAAATGCGCAACGTCGAAATTGTATTCTCCGGGGGCAAGAAATTTTCCAGCTGCTATTTACTAAGCACGCGAACCTTTTTGCCGCGATCGTTAACGCCGAAAACGGCGCGGAATCGTTCTGCTCTTCACGCCCGCGCAAAAACCGCGTTAATCACTGGATTGCGTCCGCGTTTCTCCTGCTCTCCTCTCCCCGCGGGTTATTGTAAATAATCGCGGTCAAGGGTGGCCGCGGACAAAGAATAACGGGGCCCGTTGTTCGGCCGCGAGGGCCGATCACGGTTGTTTGTCTCGGCGGCTGCACCTGAATTTAATCACCCTCCCGGTTACGCAGCTTCTGCAGCCGAAAGTTTTCGAGCGAAACTTGGCTAGGGGTAGGAGAATATTGAGTTAAAGTCACCCGAATGTAAATATGCTTACTCTCCGTTTGGGAGTTTCGCGTTACATGGCTCGCCGTGTTCTCAAAACAAGACTTGATAGTTAGACGAACTTGGAGTAAGCATGCGAGTGAATAAGCTAGATAATGTTATCAATTCGCGTATTAAATGATTGATAATAGTTTTCTGTAATGGTACGTGCTTCTCCGGGAGACTTGAATGAGCCCCGACCGCGGCGCTTTCTGCTCTGCCTCGATATTTCATTATAATGGCACGATAATGTTAATAGTTCTCGTTTACTCGGTGAAACGAAAGCTTTCCGATGCGAGCCATCTGAGCTCCGATATAAATTCCACTTATGACACGTCGCGTCGGCTTTCACCAAGCGAACTTCTAATGAACCGTGTCCGATCGCTTATTACTCGGAACTTCGGCCACTAAACGAAAAGCTCGCCGGTAAGGGGTTGTTACTCTTTGCCCGCAGAGTATGGAAGGACGTGCAAGGACNGAAATTGTATTCTCCGGGGGCAAGAAATTTTCCAGCTGCTATTTACTAAGCACGCGAACCTTTTTGCCGCGATCGTTAACGCCGAAAACGGCGCGGAATCGTTCTGCTCTTCACGCCCGCGCAAAAACCGCGTTAATCACTGGATTGCGTCCGCGTTTCTCCTGCTCTCCTCTCCCCGCGGGTTATTGTAAATAATCGCGGTCAAGGGTGGCCGCGGACAAAGAATAACGGGGCCCGTTGTTCGGCCGCGAGGGCCGATCACGGTTGTTTGTCTCGGCGGCTGCACCTGAATTTAATCACCCTCCCGGTTACGCAGCTTCTGCAGCCGAAAGTTTTCGAGCGAAACTTGGCTAGGGGTAGGAGAATATTGAGTTAAAGTCACCCGAATGTAAATATGCTTACTCTCCGTTTGGGAGTTTCGCGTTACATGGCTCGCCGTGTTCTCAAAACAAGACTTGATAGTTAGACGAACTTGGAGTAAGCATGCGAGTGAATAAGCTAGATAATGTTATCAATTCGCGTATTAAATGATTGATAATAGTTTTCTGTAATGGTACGTGCTTCTCCGGGAGACTTGAATGAGCCCCGACCGCGGCGCTTTCTGCTCTGCCTCGATATTTCATTATAATGGCACGATAATGTTAATAGTTCTCGTTTACTCGGTGAAACGAAAGCTTTCCGATGCGAGCCATCTGAGCTCCGATATAAATTCCACTTATGACACGTCGCGTCGGCTTTCACCAAGCGAACTTCTAATGAACCGTGTCCGATCGCTTATTACTCGGAACTTCGGCCACTAAACGAAAAGCTCGCCGGTAAGGGGTTGTTACTCTTTGCCCGCAGAGTATGGAAGGACGTGCAAGGACATCGGTTGCAGAAGGGACGAGGTCTGCGTGATGGCAGAGGATCCCTGTTCAATCTACAAGCCAGATAACTGCGGCCGTTATCCGACTTGCACGAAAGCTCATCCAGGGGGTAAGAACGTTGTTGACCTTTTCATAAATTTATTTTTTTATCGCCCCCCATCTCGGTAAATAACGAATCAACGGGCGGGGAATGAAAAGAAATGAATTTCGTGGCGTCGCGTTGCGCGTTGCATCGCGCCCCGGTTTTTCAGCGAATCGGTGATTTTATTCCGATCACGTTTTATCGGATGAATTTCATTTGTTTGATGATTCCCGTTCTCCGTATTTGCGAACGCCGACCCGTCGCTTTATTTTCCTCTCGGTATTAATTAATGGAATCAGATAATAATAATAATAACGCACCGAATGCTGTCCTCCCGAATTTTTATCAATTGTAATTACAATTTTACTCGAGAGTCGACTACATGTTAAGTGCGACCCTTTCGATATCGAATTTATTGTTCGCCGGAAATATGTTGCTAATCATTAGGGCGTTGCGTAATTTCTATAATGCCTGATCCCCTCCACGGGATAAATTATTGTTTATTTCATTACCCTTCAATCAATTAGAGACTCATTAAATTTTAATCTATCTCTCTGTATGAGTTAATAGTTAATTGCATATGAAATTCGTTATCCCACGATCGATGCCAATGAATATTGCTACTGCGTTTCGATAAATTCCGCACGGTTAAGCGACGATCAAATATCTAACTTTTGATGTAATTATATCAGAGTAATATCGAGTATCCGCGTTTTAGAATCCATATTTTTCGCCCGCTCGATAGACGAATATTAATGTGTTTTCGTATTTCATTGAATTCCGTTCGACGTTTCATGATTTTTGTTTTCAAAAGTTTCACCGTTCATTTATCCCGATGAACGCTTTTAATTGTTTACAACGCGCGATATTTTACTGATAAATACGCGGTTCAACGTGAATTAAAAGTATGAATAATTGAACGAACGTTCGGCGTGATTTATAGGGGCTAACTGTGTCAGCATGGTCTGCGGCGAGAACGAATACTGCAAAACAGAGAACGACGTGCCGACGTGCGTGAAGAAGTCCACCGCGATCGGTGAGTGTTTATTTTCTTTTAATTTTATCCACTTTTTAATACCGGCATGCGGCGGCGTGATCGATTATGCCTGCGTCCTGCTCGAAGCGGCATGAAATTTCAAGTGCACGGCGAAATGCATGAGGCAGGAATACAATAGCGGCGGGAATGTTTCGAAATGGGGATGCCATTGTGTTTTATTTGGAAATTCTATGAACAGGATTCATTGACGACCGGTCAGATGTAATTTCTATTTCGACGAAACGTTCGAATTAACGGAACGCTCGAATTTTTCGATTAAAAATAGATCGCTTTGATATCTGGCTAATGGAAATTTAAGCTGTTGTAATCCTCCTTTCAATGGGCTGAAAACACCGCTTTATTCCATACTTTCCATTTACATAACCCGCCTGTGTAATCACCTTTTCAATATGAGTCGCACATTTATTCAAACAATTTTTATTTCAACCCGTACGTGTTGGAGATTGATTTAAACCGTAATAAAACGTTTCTGATTAATGTATGAGCCTTGCGAATCATTGCCAGTGCAAATCGCGCTAACGCGCGTTCACTTTATCACTGTTTCCGGCGCACTTGATCTTGAACGCTATACAAGGTGTCACGATTCGTCTTCCTTTGAACCGCAGAACTATACCGAGCACAACCGACCGCCAGTATTTTTACTCTTTAACGTAACAGATGAGGAGTGAATTTTTAGCGCTTTCTTCTAACACGGTGAGCGGTAAATCCGTTGGAACTGAGTGGAAATTTTCGGAGTGAAAGCACACCGGGTAACTCGGGCCCGTAATTTTGAGGCGTATCGCGTTAAGGTGTAAAGCGGGATGTAACGTGAGGTCGCGAACCCTCAGGAACCTGTACACCAGATCTTTTTTTTCCCTCTCCTCAACTTTTGCGAACACGACCTTTCCATTATCGACTCCCCTCCGCACGCAAACGTGTAGACGCGCGTACACGGCACCCGCCCACCCACTCGGGTTATAGGATTTTGGAGAAATTGCTCTCGAACGTATAAACTTTTAGCATCCTGTCGATATACGGAAGAAGGAAAAAGGATATCGACTTCGAACGTGTGTACTCCATGCAAATTTCCTCCGCGCGCTCATAAAACCGAACGGCTCCGCAATTATTCATCTCATAACCCTCGCTGATTTAATCCGTCTTTTATTTATGATAACGAAATACGTGCGAACGACGGATCGAAATCTGTTTCCGACCGTCGACGCGTTCACGGCTGGATAGCTACTGCATGCCGTTCCACGCTTCCCATTTACGTGCCTAACGCTTTTCGATTATTTTGGGAACATAATAGCACGGCTTTCCGAACTTCTGCACTCGACTAACTTTACTAAAGAAAAAAAGAGGAGTGAATCCGCAATTTCCCGTGAAAGGTTTCCCCAAATGGAATGTGTGTTCATAGTTAGTCATAGCTAGAGCTGTCCCGTTGTGTTTTTCGTTGACGGCTTCCGGGTGACCTTTCCGTCTGAGTCGAGAATCCCTCGAGGGAAAAACGAACGGCAAACGTAGACGAGGGATCTTTTCAGGGTACGATTCGGCCGGCGTTTCTTACGTGAACGGGCAGCGAACCAACGACGGCGAGAATCGCGATAAGCCCACGAGCAGCAACACCGCCAGCAATTCGAACCCCTATGCGAATGCTAATGCGCCCCCGCTCCCGCCTGCTGATCCAGCGGGCGGTTATCATCAAGTGAATTCCGGCAACAATTTGGGTTATCCAGCGTATCCTAGTAACAGCGGGTCCAACAGCGGATATCCACCATATCCTAGCAACAGCGCCGGCTCGAACAGCGGATACCCGCCGTACCCGCCGGCGAACCAGGGAAATCGGCAACAGGACTTGGGATATCCGCCGTACCCGACTCAGAACAGGATGCCGATGCCCGGTCAGCCCACCTATGCCGGTTATCCCGCGCCACCGGCTTATCCAGCGCCGCCGGGATATCCGCAACCGTATCCTGGATACCAGAATTATCCTAATCAGAATCGACAGCACAACAACGTCTACTCTGGTTATCGCAGGAACGCAGCTATCGCTCAGTCTCCTTCTCTGATGGTCCTTTACTTGGCGAGCTTCCTCGCACTTTTCTTGAACAGATCATGAGTCGCAGGATTCTTAATTGATAGCGTCTTATTCGGTATGGCGAGATAGGAGGCAGACTGTCCGTCTGCCTGACGGATAGATACTGAATAAGTTTCTATACGTACACGGAGATTATTAATTTTGATGAATTTAAACGAAGGCAGCATACAATTTGTAGCAAAAATCTAGTGCTAATTTTTATCTCTTCTTTAGACGCTCAATGTATCATATGCCAAAATTCTGATAAGCACGTCATGATTTGCATAACGTATCACGTGCCTTCTAACGTGTCTTTCAAGACAATTATTTTCTGATAAAGCATTTATAATCAATGGAGATTCGATATAATGACAATTACTGTTATTCAGTCACATATAGGATAAGATGTTTTTTTATCAAGTGTTGGTTGCCTAATCTGGATTCGGCCTCTGTTTGGAGGTACAAAGTTCTTCCATCCGATTTACCCATGACTCGCTTGGATATTCGGTAGTGCGCACAGTTTTTAAATGAATGCTTCCAATTTGTTTTACATGATAACTTATCGAATATCTAAGCCGATGCCTCGAGCAGAGCTGGTCAACATGGTACCTGATAACGCGAGTTTTATTGACAACAGTTCTCTTGAATAATAAGAAAATAAAACTTGCTTTATTCTCTCTATTTACCGAGGTACCGGGTAATATACTATTTTGCCGTCCGAAAATTGATTTCCCTTAGCGTTAATAAATAAAATATATACCTGCATGGATCCGTCTATATTTATAATACGAAATTGTTGCTAAAGTCGCATGTTTGCGGACTGTTTACTCGAAATAAAATGTAGAATATATATACATATATATCGTTTCTACCTGAATTTCGAGATTTTCTAATAAACCACCTGTCACCCGTTCTTTACCCGAGTTAGTAGGAAGCTGTTGCTTCGAAACGCGCTTTGGAATTAATTTCTAGGAAGAGACGTAGCAAACACCGACTGATCTCGTTATCGTGTCGAACCCTGACACCTCTTATCTACTTCAACGAGCGACGTAGCACTTACTTTATTGGGTCACAGTTCTTAACTGACTGATAGTCATTTTCTGTCTGTCGGTTTCAATATCTTTTACGTCCTTTAACATTTGACATTTTTTTAAACAATATTTGTTACAAATTTTGCTTCGATATAAATCTGCTTTTTATTTTTCCTTTTATTTATTTGATGCTATTAATACTTTTATTTTTGTTGCTCCGCATTTTTACCTAATTCGCAAATTGAAGAGTGGCAGTCCTAAATGATAACCCAGTAGAATTAACAGTCGAAGTAAAGCATGCTTGATAAATTAACTTGGGCTACATTAATAATAACTAACAATCTCGAGTGTTTAGTAAATCCAAATTACAAACAGTTATTACGTGATATTACGGTTCATTTATTAAGAGAAATTCTACAGCAATTGGCACGAACAGGAACATGCTTATTTTTGACCTACTGTGTTTTTTTTTTACTACCACTCTCCAATTTGACAGCATATCCAACGCCGCCTACGCCGCCGCCCAGGTCCTCCTCGAACGGATACGGTGGACGAGTCAGCGGTAACTCCGGATCAAGGAACACTATCGGCAGCGGTTCTATTTTCGACCGTTTGTTCGGAAATGATCGTATTTACGGGTCTAGGACTGTGACCACTACGTCCAAGCCTCGTATCCAGCCAGGTCGTCCCGGTTATTACACTTCTCACACCAGTTTCGATGAGCACGGAAACAGAATCTGGACATTTTCCAGTTAAATGAAGTCCCCTACCTCAAAATATACCTCACACTTACTTACCTGCTAACGAGATTTAATTTTGGGACCAGAATTTACTTAAGAATTTTATCTCTCTAGTGCCATATTCCTGCACTTATACAACATTATTAAAAAACAGGTTTAATAGTACTTAATACTCCTATGTACTGAACAAATGTATGAAATATATATATAATATAATATAATATAAAATCCCTCAGCATTTCGTAGGTCTGATTTAAAATTTGTAATTATTTTGTGAAATAGCTTTCTATGACCTTTCACGTGTTCCAAAAATGTAGTGCGCGTGAATCATTGGACGTAACAACAGCAATCATTGCTCTAACACAACACACTTAACACAAAGGAAATACTTCTAGTCTTAACACAAAGGAAAAGTGAGCAGCATGACTGAATCACTCGTTGCATAGCACAGCATTCGGATATTGAAACAAGTAATTAGAACAACTTGTTACACAAATAATATAAAAAACCTGAAGAATTGTCATGAAATGACAAGATAGCTTGACAGCATACTAATTAAGATGGAACCATGCTTCGAGCATTGGTAATATTCACAAAAACGTAGAAGCTTATCGAGCGACACGGAAGTGATAACAATTTGGTTTGGACTCGGCATGGCATGGGGCGCGATCTAGCAATGAATAATACTAAACAATTAGGAGGTAGATGACGAAATGTTCGCAGAGTTCGACGGCGACAACAGGATATTCGAGAAGCGACAAACCGAGGCGAAGCCGTCAAACACGGAGGCACAGATGGGATACCCGTCAGGGAGTGGATATCCCAGCGCTGATACTAAAACCTCTTATCCATCCTCGGAAAGTCAGCCGAAATCTAGTTACCCTTCCAGTTCCGGTTATCCTTCCAGCTCTGGTTACCCTTCCAGAAGTAGCTCGTCCGGTTATCCCTCTTCCGGTTACCCGTCTAGTTCCGGTTATCCCTCCAGCGGTTCTTCCGGTTATCCTTCCAGCAGCTCTTCTGGTTATCCTTCTAGCAGTTCTTCGGGTTATCCCTCCAGCAGTTCTTCAGGTTATCCCTCCAGTAGTTCCTCGGGTTATCCTTCCACGGGTAGTTCGTCCGGTTATCCTTCCAGCGGTTCATCCGGCTACCCTTCTAGTTATCCCTCCAGCAGCAGTTCGTCTGGTTACCCATCAAGTTCTTCCGGATACCCAAGAGGATCGGGTTACCCATCGGGCAGCGGTTATCCTTCAGGCTCGAGCAGTTACCCCGGTTATCCTTCCTCGAGTTCCCGAGGATATCCTTCGAGCTCTGGTTATCCCAGCTCCTCGACTAACGAAGAAAGCGTTAAACGAGTAGATGCAAATTCGGTGAACGCCGGTTACCCCAGCCAGGGCCAGGCCTCGCGAACCAATTACCCGGCTCAGAATTCTGGATACCCATCTGGCTATCCTGGCCAGGCTAATCCGTACGGTAACTATTATCCCGGGTACAATCAAGGCTACCCGCAAGGAGGGTATCCCCAAGGGTATCCGCAGGGATATCAACCACAAGGGTATCCGGGTGGATATCAAGGGTACTATCCGCCCCCCTCCACCACGAGGAAACCAAACATTGGAGATCAATTGACGAGCCTGGCGAAAGATCTCGCTGGCAGATACATTACTCAGGCGATTCTAGACAAAGTCACTGGAAAACATTAGAATTATTTTACTCGATGATTAAGAGATAGTACTATGTATTTAATTAACTATGCTTACTTGTAACAATTACTAATCGAGTCGACGCTACGTCAAATGGTTTTAGAAATAAACTGCTGAATACCTCTGTTCATTTATTTTTCTATTTAGTTTATAGAATTTCTTTTTGTAGTCAGACCGGTGAACGATAAATAGTCCCAATTTGAGAATTGGTTTACGAGAAGTGGGATTACTGTGCGAAGGTACAGTCGCGTCTCCAATTTAGCGGCGGAGAACGAACGGATCGATAAGCTAGCAAAGTTTCACGAAGGGTGGTAGATGCCACTTGCAACCCCTTCGTACGGACGGTTCCCTGCATCCCTGTTCCGGTTGAACGTTGACGGCCGATATTTCTTCGTCTCTGTTTTCGCGATCTGCACAGTCGTGCCGCATCCACCGCTGGTCGCGCACCTTCTTCTTCGCGGTCCCTTGCACCCTGCTCGTCAGACAGTTCTCTCTGGGAGGGAAACCTTGTTCTAAATGTGACGGAAACTTGGTTTTAATGTTTGCCGCGCACGAATTAAAGAAGAAGGAAACATGAGAACAAATAAATTAATTCATTGTTAGGATAAAAAAATAGTAATTTATATAAAGTGAAGTGTCTTCGTTAGGCGATAGGATTTTCATTTACGCTGTAATATATTATTTATTGTTCGAGCACGCGTATCGGTTTTTTAATTGTTATCCGTTTCTGTCTGAGTTTTCAAACCAGTGTTCTTGAAGAATTTTATAAATCAACATGATTTTTACTAAATTCAAGTGCAAGCCGGATATCATATAATGTTCCAATAATCGTCGCGATATTAATTTATTTAATCGTGGATGTTAAAAGCTGGCCGAGGAGGACGCGATGGAAAAGTTTCACACTGGACTGAACAACAATTTTCTGGTCGAGTGAGTGCGACAGTTGTGCGCGAAAAAATGTGCGAGAACTTTTCCACCGAAAAAGTCGGAATAATTCAGGAATCGTCCCCCACTTGAGAAAGTTCGACGTCCATCATTTTATAACACAAGAACGATCAACCAACCGTGACCTAGAAAAGTGCGACACATGCGGTACTGTTCTAACGCGCTCGTTAAATCGAAGTTCTTTATTAACGAAGAAGAAGAAAAAAAAAGAAAGAGGGGAAAGAAAGAAAGAAAGGGAGTTGCGTCGAGTCCAAGGTTCTGTTAAAAAAAAAGAATTTAATATCGAAGTTCCATTAAATCTCCTTACGAATCGACTAGAGTACACGTGGCGTTGTACACAATGATTAGAATTTTAATTAAACCGTTGAGATGGGTCGGCGCGATAGAGTGCTATATTTGCGTATGAAAGTGCATAAAAAGCACGCGGATATTAAGCGGCACACACGTATATAGAGGGAGAAGTGGCTTGAATAATATTTGCCAAGCGAGACTTACAGCAATTAGCAGCGGCCGGATCGCCGATCATGGATCGATCTGTCCGCCACGGTTAAGCCTTAACAGGCTTAATCTGTTAAAAGGGAGGTCAGAGGATCGCCGCGGTTAAATATCATCGAGTGAGGGGGACAAAGGTAATTAAATGAAGACCGTCAGAAATTTCATTAACGACTGGGCGAGACGTTGGTAACATCCCTGTCGCGCGGAAACCACGTGCTCTATTGACGATCTGTCGAGTGCCAAACGGCTGAAAAAAAAATGCCTCACTTTTAGTCTTCGTGGAAGAAAAGTCTTCGGACCGAAATTAAAAACAGCTATTTTATAGTATATGGTACATATTTTTACTCAAGGCAATTAGGAGAGTTAATCACCTTCGCCGATTGATAATGTTACGCAAGTTCAGTCGTTCTTTCATTTTTTTACGAAAGTAATGGTAGAGTTTATAGTCGTCACTGCCTCGTATTGTATTCTAAACTCCCTTTGTTCAGTTCCGTTCTATACTCGATATAGAAAGATCGCAGGAAGATTTCAATTTTTCATCCTTTGAAAAACGATCAGGATGATGAGAGGGAATACAAGGAGAAAATAGAAAATGTATAAGGCAACGCATTTCACGTATTTTTCATTCACAAAGAATGCATTATTCTCCTCCCGCTGTCGTCATTAAACTCGATGACACATCTGTCTTATAATGCCCGATATACAACTAGCTTATACATATTATTCATAACACACGCATTCCCTGCTGCTAAATATTAAAATCTATAATTCATAAGATTACGATAGGCTCTCATCATAAAAGTACGAGATGTAAAAAAGAATTTATAGCGTAGACTTTTACTTTTATAGCCCTTACATTCAGATGGGGTCCCACTTCCTTCAGTATTTCGACTCCGCTCGTGGAACTGTCGTAGATTATGCGTCGGCTCGCGACGCACTTCAATTTCATCTAATAATACCGTTTAGAATGATCACACGCGACCGCGGAAATGTATATTATTTATAATTACGGAAGTGAGAATGAGAGCGAAACACTTTTAGAGGAGCGGGCAAGACGTCCTCTCCTCTCCCCACGTGCTCTCAACGTGACCTGAATTTCGATAAGGCTCCGGGATCAGTCAAAGACGACTCGAAACGGGTCGTTCTCTTCTTTTATTTCCCCTGGTTCGATTTATTTCCGAAAACTCGAATACAGAATTATTCATGAAGTCCGCTAAAGGTAGAATTAGATGTTCCAGTCAATTTTATAGACAGTCATCAATTGCGATATGTAAAATAAATCGTTTTGACTTGATTAGATAATTTGTGTTGCTGAGAGATCGGCGGTTGATTGCGTAGGGTATGGACTAACAATAAAACGTGTTGCACAGAACATTACGTGATTGCAACAGTAAATCTTGCTAAATGAATCGATGTGACAGACGGCGAATAATTTCATTTGATAAGAAGACACTTATTGTCAGTCAAATGTTTCTGTAATTTAAGTCACGTTCGTCAACCGGTTGAATCTGTTAAATAAGAACCTATCAGAAAAGTAATATGCTTTTTGTGGCGAAGTATAAAGCAGCGAGTTTGAATGGAAAATGGATTCCTTTTCAGATTCCCAACGCGAGACTGTCTTTTTAAGAGGGACAGCGTGATAATCAAAAGTTTACGAAGACGTCGGACGAGTTACTTTTAACGGAGGATGAATTACGAAGACGCAGCTATATCAATACTTATTTTTGCAAATCTAATTACCATAAAAGTGTAATGAACACAACGAGAATGTTCCTAAAGCATACATGGACCTGATTAACTGAATTTAAGCGCAGAGGGATACGAAAGCTTGAATGAAGGAGATCCTGCCAGGACTTGATTTCAATCGCCAATAACCAGTATCGTAATGGTCCAAGAGATGGAGGGCACCTGGCGCGAAGTGAGCAAGAATTTAACGAACGCGACGAATCAAGAGGAGATCGACTACCTCTTGGAGCGGGAACGGCTCGAGAAGATCGTGGCGGTGATCGTGCCGATATTTTTCGGCATGATAGGCGTCCTGGGACTCGTCGGCAATTTTCTGGTCGTGATCGTGGTCGCCGCTAACCCTGGCATGAGGTCGACCACAAATATCCTGATCATCAATCTAGCCGTGGCCGATCTGCTGTTCGTCATATTTTGTATACCGTTCACCGCGACCGACTTCGTCCTGCCGTTCTGGCCGTTCGGCAACTTCTGGTGCAAGATGGTCCAGTACCTGATCATCGTCACTGCATTCGCGAGCGTTTATACTTTGGTCCTCATGAGCCTCGATAGGTGAGTCCTCGATACAATCGAGTGCTTCGGCGTCTGCATGCCTGCGTTCCCGATCCGAGCTTTTTACATTCGTGTTCGCATATTGTGCTTCCGTTCTTGCAACGCCAATATTTGAATTTCACGGATGGCGAGCACTGAATTTCGCCCGACCAGCTCCGGTCGCGTACTGCTTTCAAGGTTGACATTTCCAACACGAAACTTTGCGAATCATCAAGGACAGGCGACAACAGACGCCAAGCCGAGAACGAATGCCCTGCCTGCATCTGTTACACTGTTACCAAGTTGAAACTCATAAACCATGTCGTACGAATTACATCCTCGGCCATTTTGAATCAGTAAATAGCTTCCTGAATTCTTGAACGGGTGAAATGTTGTAAAATATGTGGTGTTGTTCGTATCAGAAATTTCGCCGAATTTAGAATCAATCGAATATATTCGTAGCCGATGAGAAAGTGCCGGTCTCTATGACCAAGGGAGAACTATGCCGGGGATATAGTTTCCCGATCACGAACTTGTAATTAACAACTAGGTTAATCACGAGTCCCCTGATAGCTTGCATAATTCAATTCATTGGCTTTTATCCAAGTCAATTAGCATCCATAATTCACCATTCACGTTTAGCGTGTTATGCACGAAACGCGTATTTTGAAAGTAAACGCGCCCATCACTGCCTAAACTGTATAGCATATTAATGAAGCCGGTTTTTAATTCGTAGCCGACAGATTCAATTAAGACTGTTTAATATGCATAACAAATTCATTATTCTGACATTTCGTATAATGAATTTCCGTTCTGTTTACAGATACTTGGCTGTGGTTCACCCTATCACTTCTATTACATGGAGAACCGAGAATTATGCCATCGTCGCGATTTGCATCGCCTGGGCGATGATCCTCGCAATATCCGCGCCCGCTTTCTTCATCCACGGCGAGGTAAGTCTTATTCGCAAACAGTGCCCAACCCCGAAGTAAATTTCCCTCGAATCTGCATTCAGTTGATAAAGTTTGCCGACATAATCTACGACTAATAAATGTCTCGACGGAAATTTAATTCAATTATTCGCCACGAGATTGGATACGGTGCTCTCAGAATTTCTATCTGCTCTCCATGCATACGCTGATTCGTTTTTTCCGAGCCTCTATTGAACGCGAAAAATATTCCCGGACTAACGCTGATTGACCCCTTGCATTCAGTTACGCGTTATCGACTGTATTGGGACAATCGGATTACGATATCATAAAGTGATTAAAAATGTTATGAAAAAATTCGTTTTCAAATCCCGGCTGGTGTGCATTAAAAGCGAACAATTCTACGCGCGAACTTGTGATTGTCTATTCAGTTGCTAATCGGAGAGGACAGAAGAATCATTAGATCGATATTTGACGAAATCGGTTTAATTATCAATCGCGAGTGACGTGAAACGCGACGAGAGAATGATTAAAAAAAAATTAATCGGGCGAACGCGTTCCGAAATAATATTCCTGCAATGGCACTGGGAAATTGAAGTGGATGGAAGGAAAATTTTACCGATTCCTCATCTATCCGGGTAATTCCCCAATGAGTGTTCTTACTGTAATTACTTTCGGATGAAATGAACGCAGTCTGGCAGACAGCTGTAATCGTTCATAACCGGCTGCCCTCTCTATGAAACCCTCTGTAAACATAAAACTATAATAACCCGGCCAATTCCCATTTCGGGACTTTATTACGCGGCGTAATCGAAATTAAATCGCAATTTGCCTGTTCCATTTCGAAAATCATATTTTTCTTGTCTGAACTACAATTTTGTTTCGTATCTCGCGCTTTAATAACCGAGCTGAAGTTTTATGAAGTGAGAGCAGTAATTTTCCCTAATCTAACATCTTCATGTATTCTGGAAATTTATTATAAGTACGATACGCCTATACATAGCAATTCGCACTAATCTACAGTGTCATCTACGATCCATTGGCACTTGTATAAAAGTTAGCCACGTAAAAACGATGTATCTTCGCCCCTAATTGCCCTTAGTATATTTCCCGATGGCAGTAACGACTGACGAAACATGCTGGGCGTTCAAACGACCGTCATCGCGGCCGTTTTGTGCAAATTTCATTGAACCTCCTTCAAATAGACGCGCAGCTCATTGTTGCCGGCGTTACACACGATTTTCCGCCGACGGAAGTGACAGAAATAACCGTTTCTATGTTCGTACCGGTGATCGTTCCGATGATTATAGCTACACCGTATTTTAGGGTTCGCGTGTAGGACACGTGCAATTCGAACGCGATGCGGAGAGCTGTAAATCACCGCGTACGTTCTCCACGTGCGTCAAATGCGCATTCGTACGATACGTGCGCCAATGGAGAATCCAATTTTCCAATCGATCTCAATGATTTACATTNGCTTGATAAATTAACTTGGGCTACATTAATAATAACTAACAATCTCGAGTGTTTAGTAAATCCAAATTACAAACAGTTATTACGTGATATTACGGTTCATTTATTAAGAGAAATNTCGGTTTAATTATCAATCGCGAGTGACGTGAAACGCGACGAGAGAATGATTAAAAAAAAATTAATCGGGCGAACGCGTTCCGAAATAATATTCCTGCAATGGCACTGGGAAATTGAAGTGGATGGAAGGAAAATTTTACCGATTCCTCATCTATCCGGGTAATTCCCCAATGAGTGTTCTTACTGTAATTACTTTCGGATGAAATGAACGCACTCTGGCAGACAGCTGTAATCGTTCATAACCGGCTGCCCTCTCTATGAAACCCTCTGTAAACATAAAACTATAACAACCCGGCCAATTCCCATTTCGGGACTTTATTACGCGGCGTAATCGAAATTAAATCGCAATTTGCCTGTTCCATTTCGAAAATCATATTTTTCTTGTCTGAACTACAATTTTGTTTCGTATCTCGCGCTTTAATAACCGAGCTGAAGTTTTATGAAGTGAGAGCAGTAATTTTCCCTAATCTAACATCTTCATGTATTCTGGAAATTTATTATAAGTACGATACGCCTATACATAGCAATTCGCACTAATCTACAGTGTCATCTACGATCCATTGGCACTTGTATAAAAGTTAGCCACGTAAAAACGATGTATCTTCGCCCCTAATTGCCCTTAGTATATTTCCCGATGGCAGTAACGACTGACGAAACATGCTGGGCGTTCAAACGACCGTCATCGCGGCCGTTTTGTGCAAATTTCATTGAACCTCCTTCAAATAGACGCGCAGCTCATTGTTGCCGGCGTTACACACGATTTTCCGCCGACGGAAGTGACAGAAATAACCGTTTCTATGTTCGTACCGGTGATCGTTCCGATGATTATAGCTACACCGTATTTTAGGGTTCGCGTGTAGGACACGTGCAATTCGAACGCGATGCGGAGAGCTGTAAATCACCGCGTACGTTCTCCACGTGCGTCAAATGCGCATTCGTACGATACGTGCGCCAATGGAGAATCCAATTTTCCAATCGATCTCAATGATTTACATTTGTCAAAATCTTCGTATGCTCCGTCTGTCTTTCGTTTGTCATACGTTCCCTTGAATTATTCATTTCGAACAGTAGTTCTAATAAAATTTATGGCAGGGATTAATGATCCGATAACGCGTCCCAATACGAAACGTAATTTAGAACTTGTCACGAGAACTCACTGTTTATGGAGATGAATTTGTTTTCTAGTTCCAGAGCGGGTCGTCCTCGGAGAACCTGACGGCCTGTCGGATTCTGTCGCAGTACGACTGGCCGACGTTCCAGATCTCGTTTTTCCTGGTCAGCTACCTGCTGCCGCTGACGCTGATATGCTTCTTTTACATTTGCATGCTCATCAGACTCTGGCGCGGCGATCGCGTGAGCGCGGAGAGCGCCGAGAGGAGAAGACGAGTCACGACCCTTGTTTTCGTCGTCGTGGGAGTTTTCGCCTTCTGCTGGTGTCCTATACAGGTCAGTCCGCTTATTAGCCGGAACATGGCATCCCCATCGGTTGTTACGCCTCTACGTTCACCTGTCCATGTGGCTGCGAATACCGGGCATATGGATTTGTAACGTTCGCTGCGGATCAGATCAAAAGCCAGTTGTATAATACTTGATGTTTTTTTATAACTTTTGCAAAAATATTTTACGCTCGAACATTTTCCAAGCGGTTTATATTCGTTAAAAATGAACGAACGTTTTGGTAGACGGGAAACGAAAGAGGAACAAGTATTTTATTCAACGGGTTCCGCTGCCAGGGNCGTCGTGGGAGTTTTCGCCTTCTGCTGGTGTCCTATACAGGTCAGTCCGCTTATTAGCCGGAACATGGCATCCCCATCGGTTGTTACGCCTCTACGTTCACCTGTCCATGTGGCTGCGAATACCGGGCATATGGATTTGTAACGTTCGCTGCGGATCAGATCAAAAGCCAGTTGTATAATACTTGATGTTTTTTTATAACTTTTGCAAAAATATTTTACGCTCGAACATTTTCCAAGCGGTTTATATTCGTTAAAAATGAACGAACGTTTTGGTAGACGGGAAACGAGAGAGGAACAAGTATTTTATTCAACGCGTTCCGCTGCCAGGCAAATACTGCGTATCTGGCACCCGAAATTCGTTGGTGAAAAATTCATATTAAGAATCTGATGGAAAATTCATCAGATTAGTATGTTGATAGAATATTCATGACACCGTAAATATTACATCGCGTTCTCATATTCATTATGTATAACAAGCATTTTATTCCGTGCAACTTCGCCCAGGTGCCTGAAACTGAACTCCGTTACCGCGGAATTCGTATGATGGGAAATTCATCGGATTACGTGTTTCGCGATAAAGTATTTACGATGTTGTAAATGAATTTCGTAGCACGTTCTAATTTTCGTCCTGCGTGCCCCGCGGAATCGGGGGATTTCGTTATCGTACAAATCACGTCGAGCATCGATCCGGTATCGGCGGTAATTAAACGATACACTATCCCGCGAATTTCAAGGCTGACTTCCGGTGGAAAAAATTTACGAGCGCCGCTGGCTCAATGTAATTAACCGGCACGCTATTCGTGTTAATGGAGATGGAAGAGGAATCGCGAAAGAAAATCGTGCGGTGAAATTCGGTGATTCGATGTTTTACACGGCTAATAGGGAGTGTCAGGACGAGATTTATCGGCACTGCTTTGGATTCTACCATTAGCGAGGTAATCGACGAGCTTTAATCACTCCATCTACTGATAGGCACTGACAATATTTCACGTGGTTCACGTGCAGCTGAAAGAAAGTTGTAGACTCTCCGTTCGTTGAAAGAAATCGGGGTAAAAATTTCGCGGAAGCACGTTCGAGCGCGGCACGCCGAGATTTTAAGATTAAAACCCGGCTTTTGTTCCTTTCTCGATCTCCCGCTGTGATTTTTCGCTTACGTTCGGTTCGACTTCTGTTTCACGTATTGCTCACGACGCTATGGAAACATCGAACGCGCCACGTTTTATTAAGTTCTTGCTGCAAAATATTTTCCTTTGAAAACGCGTTGGCCATGCAACGGACGTACGTAGAGCTGTGTAGCGTTGCGTTTGGTAGAATTGGAATTCGGACAGCCGCGTTAGGAATATATTTTCGTCTGGCATTTTTCACGAAAACGATCTCGAGTTTTCAATAGCACTTTGTAATATTCTGTGATTTTTCCGTCTGTGCGAAGGTGATTCTGGTGACGAAGTCGTTGAACGTGTACCCGCAGTCGACGGCGGCGATAATGGTGCAGATAGCTAGTCATATTTTGGCGTACATGAACAGCTGCGTCAACCCCATCCTGTACGCGTTCCTCAGCGACAGTTTCCGGAAAGCGTTTCGAAAAATTATTTACTGCAGACCGCGGTCGGACCAGGACAGACAACTGGGACCATTGACGAGAACCACAAGAGCTGCCAGTGCCGGTGACATCATTTAGGTGAGTTCTTCATTGGATTTTACATACCAGTCAGTTTCATTCAAAAAATTTTCATAAACCCTTGTTCGAGTTTTTTTATTGGCATTGTTCGTTCCGACAGAATGAATCGGAGTTTTTTATTTCGAAGTTTAAAGAAGATATATGCAGTATATATTTAATTATGTTTCTTAATTTGTGAAAATTGCTAAGTCGTAAATCGTTTGAGGTGGCAAGGCGCGTACGAACCTTTCTTTTCGCCTTCCGAAATTCCAGGATAGTATTAATTACTTAGCAGGCAATTAGTGTCTCATAATAGCAAGTAGACGCGCCTTTCGCCTTAGTCGCTCCTCGACCTCCGGGAAAAACTTCCTTTGTTTGATAGACGAGCCCCGGGGGCTTTGAAAACACATTTCGTTCTTCTTCGTCTTCTTCTTCTTCTTCCGTCCTCTGCTTCCACCTTCTCCCTTTTTCCCCGCTCTCCAGGGCGCTACTTGTGTCGCTGTAGGCGTAGATCCTCGAATTGAAAATGCAAGGCCATCGTTGCTGGTGCTCATAGCAGTCGTCTAGGTTGCACCGGTGTGGCCTCGCCCCGCTGACTCCAGTAAATTACCCTTCCTTGTTCCGCCGCGAATACTGTTTTCCGTATTTTCCACCCCATCGGTCAAACCCGCGTGCCGCCAACCCTTTGTCGAATTATCGCCGATTGAAGTTCGCTTATAATATTGTAGCCCCTGCCGAAATTATTATATGTCCAAACTATTGGACCAGTGGTTTCGGTTTGGCGGAGTAATTTGAAACGTCCGAGAAGTTCTCGCTATGGGGACGCGTAGACGAGAACTTCCGCTGGTCAACGCGAAACTTTTACATATCCCATCGTAACGTAAATGGACTTTATCGAGTATTTACGCAAATTACAGTTCCCATGAATGGATCCTGAATAAACGTGACTAAACCGATAGGTGCACTTTCCGTTAATTACGAATCGGCTCAAAGTGGAATCCAAGCCGAATTTTCAAACCGAATGCATGGTATTAATGGTTTGCATACACGCATCTACGAATAGTCGCAAAGGGGATACCTGATTACTTCTGCTCGTAGGATCAAC
>SMSR01010687.1:21596-52560 GCA_019453355.1 Ceratina japonica | reverse complement strand
CGGACAATGCGTGAACGTATATGTGTATTCATAGCGTGTAGGTTTATCAATGCTAATGCGGCTTTGCTGAATTACGGGAGGATTCCGAACTTTTTTCATTAGACCACACGAGACCGTTTATGAGCCGGATAAGCCCGGGCCGAAAAGNGATTCGCCGTCAGGGAGTTGAAATGGCACGTCGGAGCTTTGTTTCACTCGCCGCGAGGAAATAAACTCAAACGACTCGGTTACTCTTCCCTGTTTGCTCGCGCAATCTTCATCCCTTACCGTACACGACGTAACTTACATCGTAGAAGAAGCTTGAATGGGCAATAGGTGCGGACGTAAATCACAGAAGCGTGCGCTACATCCGGGCCCACTGTAAATTTCGTCGGACGTGAAAAGGGCGGCTATAGGTGCGCGAGAAAGACGCAAGCGTTGCCCGGAAACGTACGTGCGCGGAACATCCGGTCCTCTCATTCGACGAACATGTCCATTTGTACCTCGTACCATCCCTCAGTCGCTGTTACAAGTACGTCTCCCTCGAACGATTCCCGTTGGCTGCAGTCTGAACCGAATTCAAAGAAGTCATTTGGTCAAAAGCATTCAATTTTTTAAATAGACGTATTATAAAAGTACAAAAAAAATATAAATCGCGTTTGTCTGGTTCCCGTTCGAGCTTTTATTAAATCATCGGCCCATTCACCGAATGCGGTTTTTTTCATACAATTGTTAGAGCAATCGTGGTCGGACAATGCGTGAACGTATATGTGTATTCATAGCGTGTAGGTTTATCAATGCTAATGCGGCTTTGCCGAATTACGGGAGGATTCCGAACTTTTTTCATTAGACCACACGAGACCGTTTACGAGCCGGATAAGCCCGGGCCGAAAAGAAAAGGACCCGGCGCGATTAACGCGGCCAAAGCGGAAACGCGGAGGCGTACTGCCTACTGATAGAGCCAAATCAGCGATGATAAATTGAGAGGGACAACGATCACTACTTAAGCAAAAGCTGCTCGTGAACGAAAAGTTTATGATCAACTTTATATCACACAACTATTTTCTTCTTAATTAAGAAGTTTCCAGAGTTTCTTTTTATGCTTCCTTCTCATTTCTTATTCCTTAAACTTGGAGATCTCCTTACCTTTTTACACGTTTAGTAAGAATAGTCCCGATTCGCTGATTGCGCTCGCCCTGGGTTTAAACGTCTGTAATAATTTTATCAAATCCCGGGGATAAAGGCTAAGCTTGTAAAAGCGGGTTAAGGATCGAAAGGATAATGCCATGTAAGAATATGTAAGAGCATAATACTGCCGTATAGTTTCCATTTTATTTTTCCGGGATTTCGAGGCGCAATCCTTTCGCTCTTGTCCAATAAAACTCGTGTCATATTACCCTTAAATACGAATTTTGAAATACATACAACGTAGCAGGCTTTAGATAGCGAGATGGAAAAATGAAATCGAATCGGGTTTATTAAAATACAGGAAATTGGATAAACTCCGGGATTCAATTTTGTTAAAATAAAAATTGGTAAAAATCCGATATATGTATAAATGAATAATTTTGAGCAGTTCTCGTCGTAACTCTGTGTTTCGAATTACTATTTATTGATATAAAAGTTAGGAAAACGGGTTTTAATTAATGAAAAATGGTCGAGTGAAATTGCGAAGTACTTGTGATAGAAATTACTCGCCGGCACTTGGGTTATTATTCGATCTAATTGCTTGGGAAACGGCGCTTCCTTCGAAGACGTCGCTTATCTAATATTCCATTTAGAGAATCTCTAATTGTACTACATCGGTTTCCCACTCGGAAGCCTATGAAAAAGCAAGGAGTATTGATTTTAGCCTAATAGTTTCTGGAAATCCCATTAAACACGTGGCTCGCGAGGGTCGCCCCGGAGGAAATTGATCCCGTCACGTGTAGGTCGACCCTTTTGCAAAGGGTAGTTACAACGCGCGGAACGAGACATTTTTTCCGTTTGAACTTGATCATCGTTAGATTACACGACGACGACGTGTCCAATTTTTCATCCGGCTTGCTGACAAAATGATGGCTCGGCCGCCCGTCGTGCGCGCGAGGTTACACGAGGAGGATAATATGTCAATCTTAGCGTGAAAGGAGACGTGGAAGGATCCCCGAAGCAATTTTCGGATACAACTCCTAATAACGGAATCGTGTGTGCTCGTAAACATCGTTGGGGGCGTCGCCGCCCCTCGAGGATGTTCGTTTTAATTTATTTTGTATCCGAGTGCAGTCCCTGCGAGGGCGACGCGAGAAAATCGAATCGAATCGCTCTTCCCTTGCCGATGCTGAAAAAAATCTACTGGCCAATTTCGTCTGAAAGGGAGAGACGTACGGTTTTCAAGAGCCCGCGTTATCGTTTCTTCTCACGATATCAATTCAAGGAGGCGGAACGATATGCCTCGCTATTAATCATTCCTGAAATAATAAGCACCGCGAAAAAAACAGCCGATAGGGAACTCGTCGTCAGCAATGATTCATATCAGACGCGCGCGTCCTATGAATACGTAATTTCTTGATTTCCGAGGCTTAAATCGGTTTCGCCCAATGGCCGGACGTTGATACGTCTCGTACATCACAAATTTTGGGAGTGGACCGGATGCCATTGCCGGACTTGATCAAAATCTTTTCGATTTATCGATCTCACGCAGAGCGAACGGAATACGAAAACAGGAGTTGTGTCGGTTCGTAGTTGGTGAAGAATTCCTGGATACCAGGTCAACCTCTGCGATCCTACTTTTGAATCCACGGGTACCGGGGATAATAAGGCCTGGCGAAGAGGGATGAAACCGGGGGAGAGAGAATGGTACTAATTTTAGAAGTACTGTTCGCTGGAGGCTTGGACCTTCGTGAAAGAATCGCGAGCGGAAGGGGAATCCGCCTACTCTCGTGTCTTATCTCGTGCTTACGCGCCTCCTTTTGTCTCCGGATAAGTTTTAACCATTTCGCGGTCCATCGCGACGGTTTACTCTCTGTCAAAGTAATGCTGAGATCTTTGCCGTGTTTCATTTCTCCGAGAGACTACGTCCTTTTCGTATGAATTGGTATTTGCTGCGTTCGCTGTTCGCCAGGATAATTGACTGAAAACAGAAAGTTTCATAGTTTCATAGGGTGGATTCTGTACTCGGGATGTTCCTCGTTGCTGGCAATCTTGGTGCTGATAAGATGTACAGAATTGCGGCAAAGTTTTCGACTGGCTGGGTTCTGGTTCTAGTTAGATACTTGTATGACTTCCGTAACTAATTTTTGGTTGCTGCCTTCATTACTGGTTTGCAAGTGTTTGTGAAATCCACAAAGAGCGTTCATAATAAATGTTGATTAAAATTAAGGAAGTACAAGAGTTAAAAAGAAGGAATTCTTTCCCAAGTAAAAGGAATATAATTTAAAATTTCTTAGACGTAATATTAACTCGGGAGCGAGCATAATTCGGTTTCGCAAATAAGTAAATTGAGTTAGAATTATCATGGAAATGATTTCGAGGAAATTAACGTAGCGAGGATTTCGTGTTGACGCTCCGAGCGTCTATCTCCTTTTTCCGTCCTCTCCAGCTTTTCCTCTTCTTTTTTTTCTTAACTTCCTCTCTGACTTCCGATCGCCGTCGATCGATTATAAATATACGACGTATGACAGGGAAGTCTAGTTCTTGAAGAATTTTTATCCTATTAAAAATTTTTTAAATATAGATTAGTCAAGATTTAACGTGACGCGTGTTTCTTCTGATAAAATCCTTCGCGAAAATCCTCGAGCTTTCGAAATCTGCGGGGATTATTAAGTCTATAAATCGTCGCGAACGTTCGCTGCCAGATACCATTATTTTTAGCTGCTTCAGAGAAATTTGTCACGGGAAACGGCGACACTGTGAAAAACATCTGCATGTACTTTACAGCTTATCCAGCTTTCCTCAGAGGTACGCAGGTAGAACGTTTTTAATTATCCTCCTAGGCAATGGTTAATACAATTCTTTTGCGCGGATTATCAAAGGGTATTCATCTTGATTCTCTTAAAGATTCAAAGATCGTACCGAGGAACGTGGAACTGGAGCAAATTGCTATTACTTGTTTAATCGTTTCAATTTTACGCCGACTCCCTCCCTTTGTCTCGACCGAGATTTTAGAAAGATGGAAACGGCGCCAGGAAATTAAACGAATTCTTAATCCGTTGAATTTTAACCTCCAGAAAACCAGCTCTCCCGAGCTGTTTCGTTAAAACTGAATCTTATGTTGTCATGTGCCAGTTACGTCACTGATTTGTTGCTGGATATAGCGGGCGTATTGCGTCAGTCGTAGGAGAATACTGCAGCTTCCGTATCCGTATCTACTTTCCGATGCTTCTTCTAAATTTATCGCCTCAATCTGAAAATAACTGTTACCCGTAACGAAACATTCAGTCTCCGGCCNCAGTCGTAGGAGAATACTGCAGCTTCCGTATCCGTATCTACTTTCCGATGGTTCTTCTAAATTTATCGCCTCAATCTGAAAATAACTGTTACCCGTAACGAAACATTCAGTCTCCGGCCCTCGCGTTCTACGTATCCGTTCTCACTTCGTTGTTATGGAACAGTTCGCTTACCTTGCGCGGAGAACTCTGCTCAATCGTCACAAGTCGATCCATCGGTGTATTTTTAAACGAACGAACGGATTTCATTTAACTATGCCAATTTTTTTACTTGGATTCTTCGACCCGTGGAAACTTCGACCGACGGCGACAAACGTCGAAAGTGTCCTAATCCGGCACTTCCCGTTATTGCGCTTCGACGTTTTACGCGGCGATCGCTGAAGGAGATAAAATCGCCATAAGAGTCGAGAGATAGAAAGGGATTCGCGTGTCGCTATATAGGATCCTTCGGAATCGTCTATAAAATCTATACGGCATACGATTCGGGCATANGTGGAAACTTCGACCGACGGCGACAAACGTCGAAAGTGTCCTAATCCGGCACTTCCCGTTATTGCGCTTCGACGTTTTACGCGGCGATCGCTGAAGGAGATAAAATCGCCATAAGAGTCGAGAGATAGAAAGGGATTCGCGTGTCGCTATATAGGATCCTTCGGAATCGTCTATAAAATCTATACGGCATACGATTCGGGCCGTACCGGGTTTTATGAGTTTTCGCGCCTTTGCCGAAATTACACGGCTAAACAGGCAACGCACTTTAATCAAACCCGCATCCCGGTAGCAAGCAACGCCCGGTTGGAACGTGTGTCGCGACCGATCGATATCACGATGCGTCGCCGCGTCGCCCAGCGCCTACTCTTCCGCCTCGATATTTTACCTCTCGTTAATTAACATTATCAAACGCATCGGCATACGATATGCATATAATAGGAATGCGCGTTGCGCGCGGAGAAAGCGCGCTCGGAAAATGAACGGGAAGAAAGATTCGCCGATCGCGCTCGGTTTCGGACGGCACGAGCAGCCGACGTCTATATGCCGATGATTAAACGGGATATTTCGCCCGGCCAGGAAATTCATTACGCCCGATTGAAACGCGAGCTCCCATTTTACATTTTCGCACTGTTCGTTATCTCAGCGCGATTTATTGGAACATGAATCTACGCTTTTACTCGGAATTGGTACGGTATCCCTCTTTCGAGTGGCGGATTCATAAATCTGTTGAAAAGAATTTTCGAAAAATCGATCGGTCATCATTACTTGTGGAATTGACGTGCGTGAAAAAAAAAAGAATTTATGGAGCGGGCCGGGGAACCGACGCCGACGCGTGTAACCTGTCACTCGCGATCTTGATCCGCGGTACCGAACGAGAGTAAAAACCTTTGTCAACCGATGTGACTTGTCACACACGGTTTTGCCACCTGTTTTCCAAAGAACAATATTGCCATGGGTTATCGGGCTTGTACGCGCGATATCGATTGCACTTTGTAGAAACTATGGGCCGGCATTGTTTCCCCTTTTCGCGGGTGTCATCAATTCTCTGTCGGCGTGACGGATGCTCCGGCGATCAACGGCAAAACGCGATTAATTCCGATCGAGTTCGCCCGTTCAGCTCCGCTCGATCGATACCTAAATCCGTATCATCGGTCATTGCGACGTATATGACGGTACAAAAGAAGCTTCAACTCTTCTTGCCTCGCTGCTGCCCTTTTTATAAAAAAAAAAAACTCCCTTCACGGTTCCGGGGGCTAATTAACAGTTCCCAACTTCCTTCTGGTATTTACTAATTACCGTAATTCTCGCAGGAAGTTGCACAACCAGCGTGGCTGTTTACGTTTTTGCTCGGCTACGAAGTTCATCACAATGCGAACATTTTACTGTCTCCCTAAATTAAGTAATCTGGTCCTCGTTAAAATATAACGAATTTACCTGGGAAAGAAATCGGACACGGACAGAGGGATAAATAGTTAAATTCATAAATCTCTCATATTCCTTTTCGTATGAGTCAACGTTTCGTTCCATTCTCCACGTTTTCTACTGTTGGTTTCTATACTCCGCGGAAGCGCATTGTAGCCGTCCGTAAAAAGGTGTGAAAAGATCGCGCGAAAATGTATTACGGACGTCCTTAATTCTGAAAGTCCTCCGCGGAGGTCTCCCATGGATTCTCGCTGTCTCGGGATTCTCTAATTTTCGCGACGCGGGGCTCGTGAAAACTGAGAGAAAGGATATCAGCGTGCAATCTTGCCGTCGGCCAGCTACGGGCCGAACATATTACGCAGCGATACTAAAAGTTGCGTCTTCTAAAACAAACGTCTTACTTTTTATGGTTTATTTCCACTACGACTGGGAGGTATTCGCTGAATGGAAACTGCAATAATAAACCGTGCCGCGGATGTTCCATTGCACACTCGGTCTGCAAAGCTACTCTTAGCCGATTTCTAGCTTTCGTCATCTCCTGTTCTATGTCGAAGTAGAACACGCAATCATTCGCGTATTCAGTGTTCAGTAATAGTCGGTACGTAATATACCCCTGAGCGCCGTTTCGCCTCGTATTCACATCTTCCAAGTGTAATTAAAAACATATAAAGCAGAATCGATCAATTCCTAATTCTCCTTTTTTTTAAGATTGACTTAAGAGTTTCTTCAAGTATAACTATTCTGAAGCATGAAATATTCCTGAACTCTGGGGTAACAAAACTAACACCACTTCAATCACGAATTTCTTTTAGTAATGCACAATTGTAATTAAAAACATATAAAGCAGAATCGATCAATTCCTAATTCTCCTTTTTTTTAAGATTGACTTAAGAGTTTCTTCAAGTATAACTATTCTGAAGCATGAAATATTCCTGAATTCTGGGGTAACAAAACTAACACCACTTCAATCACGAATTTCTTTTAGTAATGCAAAATTGTAATTAAAAACATACAAAGCAGAGTCGATGAATTCCTAAATCCCCTTTTTTTAAGAGTGGCTTAAGAATTTCCTCGAGTATAACTATTCTTCGAAGTTCAAGCATGAAACATTCCTGAACTCTGAGGTAACGTAAAACTTACACCACTTCGAAATTATAAATTTCTTCTTTTTTAGACACAGTTCTTGTTAAGAGCAATTAGTATTGCAGATTTCGTTGGATTCGTGTGCCTTAAGGGTGGGCATATTTTCGTTGTATTTGAGGATACTGGTTGGGGAAGTTTCTTGTTTGACGGAAGTTCCATTCCAATTTCACGGTGAGTTGTGGGCTTCTGAAAACAGAGAGCCCGTTTGTCTTCGAAATGGCTCGAGATCAATTTTCATCTGATGGATGCTTTCATTAATGAAGTCAGAGAGCACGGTGACGGAGGGCAGACTTGTTTTCATTTCTTTTTCTTGGTCATTAATCTTGGCGCACAGACCGGCGGGCGTAATTCTTGCCTCCGGCCTGCGCAAATGAAATTTATTTTCCGGGACCAGTGGGTGTTAACATTTTCTTCCAGTCGTAATGCAGTTTACAAACATTTCTCTCAGTTTTCGTCTTCAGTGGCTTAAGACGTTCCCTTTTAAGTCTGATTACGTAATTTCAAATGAAAAAAAAATGTAAATGTTATTATAAAATTGTATGAATTTCCGTCCGGTGATAAATTAAAATATGGGTGAAATAATACACACTTCCGTGGATATTTCATAAAAGTCAAGCTGATAACAAAAGCACAGTCCCGGTAGAAAATTGTATTCCGGGCGTGCCTTTGCCTACGCGTCTCCTCTGGAACGGTGTAAATTCATTCGAGAAAATTGCGGAGCATGTATACGCTTTGGAGCGTATAATTCGCTTAACGCAAGATGCTTCTATGAGGAACGAAAGCCTGCGGCTACCTCCTTTAAATATTACGCGTGCGCTTATATGAGTGTGTGTGTATTCGGTCGCCTTGAAAATACGAGGAATCCTTGTTGCCAGATAATTACGAGCATATTGGAATTTGTAATGAACATAGCGTCGTCGGCGCCATGTAATATTATGTTAAATTATTCGGCAAACGGGAAATTAATTTTCAAAGAAATTAATCACGTGTACCGAGACGACGTAATTAAGAAGAAAGTAAAACAATGCAATGACGATGCCCTAATAAATTTAATCAAGCGGAAAGCGTTTGCAAACGCCGTAATCGTAAATAACTGTTTTTATTTCTCACTTAAATTGCTGTGGGAGCCGCGTAATAATGGATATGGAAATGTATCGTTTCAATGCCAATGCATCTTGCCGGGACTTCGTATGAATCTTGAATTGCAGTCAACTATGCAAATCGCGAAGGTTGTGACTCCACGAGCGAGGTTGTAAAAATGTTATAGTTATAGTTCGTCGGATATAGGAATTTACTTAGGAAACACGGGCATAAATTGAATGATTAAATTAAGCGATGGAATGTAGGTTTCAAAATTAATCTTTACATTTTTTCAGTTTAACGCTCAATCGGGAAATTCTTCGATAAAACGTTTTTTACCGCAACACATTTTTCAGCGCGATGCATCGATCAAATATTGATCCCACGCAGTAAAATGTTTGCGAACAAAATATTTAAATTCCTTCACCTTCGTATACCTTCGGATTTCCATTTTATACATGTACGTACGTACGTACTTACAAGGAATCGAAGGGACGATACGCGGGATAGACTTCATGTTTGAGAAAAGTGTTTGTCCTCTGGTTTGGATTACATCGTTTACTCTTTAAATCGGTTTCCACCGGCTGTATAGAAGAAAGATCAACAAGCTTGCCCCTGTTGCTACAAACCGAGTGATTGGCAAAATATTTTAAAGGAATGCAAAAAGCCGAAGAAAACTGTTATGAATTGCGTTGCTTTTACGATTTATAGAATAACAGGGAAGTGTATAAAAATACAGGATTATTCCCGGCATGAATATCTTATCCCTGGTTTTAGTACGCGGATCGGCATGCGTGGCGAAGATTGACGCAAACTGAAATTCAGTTAACCATGATCGGTGTCTATTGCTACCACTTCCGTATACGTTGATGCGAATGTCGATATTTGGTTTAGCGAGAGATCTCGGTCCGCTTACCAATCACGTAACAGAGCAAACAAATTTTCGAGATCAGCAACAAATCCTTAGACATTGATTCCGCAAACAACGACCTCGCTAATATTAGTTTTAATAAAAATAAGGAAACCATGTCACGTTTCTATTATGGGACCGGTGAATGAAAGTAGACAGCGGATGTATAGTTTTATCCTTGTCCTCAGCTTTCCCCCAAATTGTTATATGGCTGGTAATCGTTATCTGGCAATCGGGACAATCTCGATATCTCTCTGGATGGAGCCGTTCCCCTTGTGCCAGTAAGAGAACGTCCTTGTGGCTCGCGGTTACGCAATCAGCCGTTGTAATTTTACTACAGGGAACAGTTTCGAAAGATTCAGCTTTGGGAATCGGATTACTCTGGATTTTGCGAATCCTTGGACTCTATACCGGCCAATTTATGGGGAATGGGACGAAGTAGAAATGAATTTTTGTTATCGGTGATACAGATTACTTGGATTTTATTTTTGAATTCGGTGAAATACTTCGCTGCCATGAATTGCGGAAGTGAATGGATCTAATTGTGAAATATTCAGCTTAATTTGGTACGTACGTATCTTGTCAATGATAGATGAGACGCGGGCAGAACGGAAATGGTCAATAATTCAGATACTTGCGGTATCACATGGACGTCATTAGCTAGTATCGATGAGCCATTCCTTCGGCTTTATATGTAACTATAGTTTATCTTGTTGCGACCCATTACTAACGTCGTGCCACTGTCAGCCACGCTGGCAGTCGTATATCATTCGATTTTGGCTCGGCCGCATCGCGAATTAGATCTGGCAGGGATCGCAAACAGTATGAAACGGTAAACAGAAACGCAAACACTTTCCAAATGTGAAACAGTATCACCGAGGAGAGGTAAACAAATATTAAAAATTGACCCAGCTCCGCGGCGGTTGTCTCGAGTTACTCCCAGTTTCTATGTAACCGCGATAAGCTTTCATTCTCTGTGAAAGCGTCCCTATTTGGGGTAAGTAGAACCGAAAGAGGGGAGATTCGTCGTGGTCGTAAAAAAGTAAACGAATTCACATGGAATTAACGCTGAATTGGGGAAAAGGGTGGCCTCTTAATGGAAAGTGCTTGTACTTAACTTTGAGAATGAGTCATCGGCGTCGCCTAAAAATAGGACCGACTTCCGGGTAAGGTCGCCCGTTTAGCTCGCGCGGTTCACCATTTTAATAGTCAATTATAAAACTTCCAAGTCGTTTTAACAAAATTACAACATCTGTTCCAACGATAAGCTAATTACCGTCAAATACCTTTCCGTTGACGCTGGGACTGTAACGGCGCTGTCTTATTGGCGAAGCTTCAAAAAGCGGCGCCGGCTGCTTCCGGGAACGAAGCCCTATCGGGCCGTCGAAACTAATTTGAACAGTCGCGAATTAACTTCCGGCTGATAATCCGATACTAATTAGAGAATGTTTCGAAGCGCGGGAGCTCGTCGCGTGTGATCGCGAGTCGAAATCCTCCGCGATGTTTCCGCGCTGTAATTCTAGGTTAGGAGGCTTGCCGAAGTAGGCCGAGCCGTGAAACCGGCGGAAAACTTCACTCGTCAAGTAAGAACCAGGGTTGCATTGCACCAACACCACCGCCGCTCCTAGTACTACTTCCCTCCCTGTCTTCCCACCCCCGCGGCCCAGCCCTTGTCTCTTTTCAGCTTCTCGCGCTTTGCCGTCATCGATCTGTGTGCCCATCATTGAGTCTGCCCACTCTCGTACATAGACACTCTCCCGACGGTTTCGCTGAAACGCGACGTTTAAAATTCTCAATCGTTTCCTTTTCTCTCGAGAACATTCCGGTTTCAAGCCAGTCGATAGAAATCTTTTACTTTCTTCTGTTTTCGTCTGTTTGATAATTGTTTGATAATTATTCAATTCGGAAATAGAAATGTATGTGTGTATTTTGTGGAGGGTCGAGCCCCTCCCCGTTTTACTGTTACACTTTCGCTGTTTCAGGTCACAGACATCCCGACGTCCAGTAACGAGCTGTAATTGCGCCGGGTTTCACGTCTAAATTAAAGGGTATCCACGGTATTCGATGTTCCACGAGATTTGACTGTCGAGCGCGGCAGTCCGTTGTGTCGTTCTAGCGTTAACAATCTCATCCAGCGATACGATTAATCAATAATCGACTTTTACTCTCTCTCCTAGCCGAATCGAAACGTTTTCGACGGAGGCCGACCGCGATTTTTCCGGCGACGCACGAGTGATAACGAACGTTTTATATACAGTCGTCCTAGGCCTACGCGGAAATGAACTGTGTACAGATTAATCGTCGTTAAGTGAATAATTAATAACGACGCCGAGAGTATCGTAAGTGATAAGTTACTAACCTAGATTTTAAATAGTGAACGTGACGCTGTTCGCGGTTCGCCGTTGAAACAACGAGAGCTTTATTAGTTGCTCGGAGCGACGGTTTTATTCAATCGCTAAATTCGTTACAAGCTGGAAATCGTCGTGGAATTTTGAATGGAGCGACCGCCGCGCGGATCTTGCTAGACGAGCTTGTCAACGTTTCCCGTGAAAGCGAGGCGAAGTTGGGAAAAGTAACGTCGTTTACTGTATAGAATTTCGTTCGCGTTTTCAACGAATCGTCGTAGGTTTAAGGATCCTAGGTATAAGAAGACTCGGCGGAGAGTCGTCCTGAGAACACACAAATTGTAAAGTAATATAATATATCAATAAAGGCATTGATGTAATGCAAACGAGACGCGGACCTCTTCATCTCGTCGAATTCCACCCGCGGGACCCCACCTTTGCCCTGCGCGCGCAAACAAATTGGTTTAACGTTGTTCCAAGTTTCATTTCGCAGATAACGGAGCCCCGGGGGTGAGTAATAAATTTTAGTATCCGCGTTCCCGAGGCTTGTTCGACAAAAGAGGTGGGATAATAATACTCGAGGAGGTACGTTTATTACGCGCCGCCGTTGCATGAACGCGGTCAACGCAATGGACTGTTAAGTACGAACGACCACGGCGACGACGACGGTTTCATATCGCCGCGGCTTACGAGGAATAACGTACCCGTTTCGAGTTAATATTCCGCGGTCTACCCCTTTTTATCGTTCACCGAGAACGGCCGATTAAAACGCGAACGTTTACGTTTTAATATTTGTTGTAAAAGCTGCCTTTTAGGTAAGGAAGCAATAAATCCAGTGGTACGAGTCAATAATTCGAGCCACGCCACTTCAAAACAACTTTCCATTCGTATATGTATGCTGCGCTCCATACGTTTCATTTTACGTTCCCACTCACAGTAAGAGGATCCGCAACACGTTAATTTATATCTGAATTTTTATTACTTTAATATCTTTAAACAGAATTTTTATTACTTTAATATACCTTTAAAGAATTTTTTCCCAGAACATTCTGTCTCAATATTGCATTACTGTCGTCATTCAGGTGTGTCTATAGTGAATTTGAAAAGGCATTCAAGAAGAATTATCGGAGACGGATTAAGGGAAGCACGTAAGTTCGCTGGGATTTATTTCGCTCGTGATTCGGCGATTAATTAATATAACCTACACGAGAATCCGCTTTGCTCGTAATCCTGGAACGAACGATTCCATTGTTCAGTGTCCCGGCGCGCTTTGTATCATTAGCCGAAAGGTAACATTCACTACGAACGGCCAATCGGCGAGCAACTTGACGGTACAAACGAGCCGATCGGACAGGGAGACTAATGAAATAGAGCAAGGGAGAAAATAGAAATCATAGCAGGAATCAAATCATCCCCGACGAAGGTTAATGACCCGGGGAAAAAAAAGGCCCTTACTTAGCCATTTGCTAGACCTTCGATAATCAAGTTGATAAAGTTTGCCCGCGGCCATGAAACGAGATTAGTCTCTAAACGTGACTCGAGAGATTAATTTCCATGAATTATCTGCGATCCTCATTCCTTTTTATTACCGCCTAAAGTTTAATCTTTATTATTTAAATCAATTCTTGTCGTTTACGTGAATATGTATAGCATGGTAACTGTACTGTTTTAAATTTTAAGTGACTATCTACAGAGAAAGGAGTTTTTAATTAAAATATATCAAAGTATTAAGTTGCATGTATAAAATATTGAGGTCAGAAAAAGTATGGAGATCACGTTATCAATATAGTGTCCATGTTCCATCGTCGATCTATTCATTTTTTTGTTGATCCCAATTTGTCGCATAGGAATTCGATTACAAATGACTAGTATTTAGTCTGGGAGCTTATCGTCCGCCACGCGGATTGGACTACTTCGACCGGGTGCCGCGCGACACCCCGAGTTATTGCAGTTACTGAGATTAGCCTTGTACAGTCGCGGCGTGAAAATATAATGTACGATTGAATATGCATTAGACGCTATTGAATATTAATAAGCCCTCTCGGCGCGTCGCGCGACGGCACAACAGATTTTCCGCGCCCGTTATAAACAATCACGTTAACTATGCATGAGGGTGTCAATTTCTGCAAAAAGCTTTTCGTTCAGAGCCCTTATCACGGTCCAAAACCCATTTGAATAATCCGTAATGATATTCAAAGATGAATTTCGTTATCGCGTAGAAAAAAATGATGAAAAAATTGATGTAGTCAAGAAATTCTTTTAATTTATTCCTTTTAATATTGGAAGAGTAATTAGAGGTGGAAGTTTCTATTAAACGTTGGTAATATTTAAGCGGCCGAACGTCTTTAACCAACCATTCGATGAATCGAGTTTGAGACTATGTTCCCGTCGGGATTCCGTGTAAGTTCAAAACCGCAGCTCCCGCTCCGGGAACATCGGGTCCATCCATTATAAGGCCACCGTCGGGATGAGAATTTTGAAGCACTTGCGGTATACCTGGAGTACGAGTCATACTGAACCGTGGGGATCAGCGGTACAGCTCTGTCAGAATACTAAACGCGGATCCATATCCTTCTAATAGTAGCATCGATAAATAACGTTCTTTAGATACTCCCTTTGTGTCAGTCTAAGAGGCTGCCATCTATCTTTCAAAACGGGCAAATATTCCTGTTTTATTCATTGGATTCTCCTTGGCAATCATGATTTCCATTTTCCAGCTGCAAATTCCTCAACAAATATGTGTATACTTAACAAATATGTGTATACTTAACAAATATGTGTATATATAATTAGTAATTTTGTATTATAATTTCCATTTCAATAATTCTACCTTTATATTAATATTTCTGTTATAAAAAGTAATAGTAATATCTCGATTATCTCGGAAATGGTCATTGTTTTTCTGACAATAGATTCTCGAACAGCAAAAAATTTTTTTTTCCCCTGGCCTATTGTCCGTCTGATTGACGTGTTGTTCAGTCGTTCAGCGATGGGGTTCGAGGAGGGAAGTTAGGGAACGCAAACATCGTCAGGACTGGACCCGATATTATGTCAGTCTTCCGGGGTTGGTCTGAGTAGTATCGATCCCTCATTAATGTTTCGGTAAGATTAACAGTCGCATCCGAGTCAGTGCTCATCAATTTGTCGGTCAATCTGGTTGCGTCCGTGGCTAATGTCATTAATTACGGTTGTCTTCGGATGGTCTTGTCGAGTGACTCGCCTCAAGTTGCACGGCGCGGCATCAAACCGCATACATTAGCCGTGGATAAGCTCGTACCCGTCAATTATAATCCCTGAGGAAGAATAGGTATATCCCGAAATGGGATTTATACGGCGACTAGAGGCAAACAATGCGAGGATGTTAGAGGGAACAGAATTCAATGTATTGACTAATTAATCTGCAGTAAACTTCTTGAAAGAATCAACTTTAGATTAAAATAATAAAAGGCAATCGAGAAGAATTGTATGAAATTGCCATAGTGCTTTCAACAGTGAATAACAAGCTTAGATACTCCTTGGAGAAATATGTATATGTTAGATGGAACATAATTCAATGTATTTATTAATTTGGAATAATCCTCTTGAAAGAATCAAGTATAGATTAAGAGAAAAAAAGGCAATCAAGAAGAATCGTTAAAAAATGATCATAATGCTTTCAACAGTGAATAACAGAAGCTTAGATACTCCTTGGAGAAATATGCATACTGTATTAGATGGAACAGAATTCAATGTATTAACTAATTAATCTGCAGTAATCCTCTCGAAAAAAAAGAAGAGTTTAGATTAAGGAAAGGTGATTGAGAAGAATCGTATAAGAATTCCCACAGTGCTTTCAACAGCGAATAATACAGGCTTAGATACTCCTTGGAGAAATATGATACAATTAAATGACATGCTTTCACATATTTGAATAATATTCCGATAACGGATGGTAAAGAATGATAACGTAGTACTAACAGACGAGAATTCGACGGGGTTTTGAAGGAAGTTTAAAGTATTCAGAGTGGTTCGGTGCAGCGTGTCTAATGCAGCATATCGGAAGCGGTCGTGTCGTAAAGAGCGTGCGTTATCGTATATTAAATCTTAATGACAACGGTGTCCCATAAACCTAAACCGAACCGGGCGATGCGACACGGAAATGCTTAACATCCGCCGTGATGGCCAGCGTTGTACGAAACGATAGTTGGTGTATCGACCCCAACCGGTTCGGGATTGATCGACGCCTGTGTGCGAGCGGCGGCTCCTCCCGTTCCCGAGAGGAAGAAAACGATGACGGAGAAATGGTTCGCCGGGCCGGGCAATAACAACGCTTGTTTTCTGGAGGAGCATAAAAAACCGGAAACGACGACGGCTGAAATACCCGGAAGCGTTTTCCTCCCGTGGAAGAAAAGGGATACCACCCGCCGCGGCGGGACTTTTCCGCTTTGTCGGGGAGATCGATGAACTTCGTTCCTGCGCCGGCAAAAGGGAAGAACGCACGGGCCACTGGATGCCGGGACGAGCAACAAGCGACCAGGAACCGGGAAGGTGTATGTGTGGGTAACGAGCTGCCCGTTGGGAACGATTATGCTCCGCGTAGCGCGTTCTCGCGCCGGATTATTTATTAGCCAGGACGACGTTTAAATATTCCAAAAGTCGAGGGCAATTTAAAAACAAGAAATACTACTTTCGCTCCTGTCCTTGCGTTTAAACAACGAACTAGTATAAAATATTCTTCGCATTTCATNCCGGCAAAAGGGAAGAACCCACGGGCCACTGGATGCCGGGACGAGCAACAAGCGACCAGGAACCGGGAAGGTGTATGTGTGGGTAACGAGCTGCCCGTTGGGAACGATTATGCTCCGCGTAGCGCGTTCTCGCGCCGGATTATTTATTAGCCAGGACGACGTTTAAATATTCCAAAAGTCGAGGGCAATTTAAAAACAAGAAATACTACTTTCGCTCCTGTCCTTGCGTTTAAACAACGAACTAGTATAAAATATTCTTCGCATTTCATTGACGAGTTGATACGCGTTTTACTTTGTAAGAAATAATTGGAAGACGGAACAGAGTGTAATTTTCTACTACTGTTTGTACTTTTCTTACGATGTGAGTTTGTACCGCAGTCGCTTGTTTCGAAGTTGAATTTTAAGACAGCTTCTCTGACGGTGGGATTAATTAAATACAAACGCAAGGAAGATTGAAAGGATCGTTTTATAAAAACAATGAACGAAACAGGGTCGAGCGGAAATAGCTGGCAGAAAAACGCGTACGTATGGAGAGATAAATGAATGGAGGGAAACTTTTGTAAGTAAAAATCGTAGAGGGCAATACTTATGATTAAACGGGGCAGTATTCACGGGACGCGGAGAGAAAAGTGCAAGGATCGGCGACATTTCGTATGCGCCGGTAATTGCCAGCCATAAAAGGAACGGCTGCGAAATCTCACGGATCGGAAGTAGTGCGGTTCAATATACGTCACAACTGCGCGTTAGCTGGAGGACTTTCAATAAAATACGTGACGTATGTTCGCAGTTGTTCGTTTATTAAAGAACATCGGCTGGCGAGACGTTCAAATCGCGAAATTGACATAATTTATAATATATAAAATTAAAAGAACTAAGAAGAATTTACACGCATTTAATTACTGGATTTTTGTTTGAAAAATGAAGTTAGTAAATTCGTAGTTCCTGAATTTCACGGTGATTTTGGCACAGTACCTAAATATGTTATCGCAACGGCGACATTTGACGCGTTTTAATGCACCAGTAATCACGTGTTGTCCCCGTCGGCCTTAACATGCATTTATACTACTGGCTAATTGTATATTCGTACCTCGCTCGCATAAATTCGTATCAATTTCCATTACTGATGAATAGGTATTTGCTCACTGATGTCTGTATTTAAATCGTTTTTACAATACCCGATTGTCATGTCCGCATAGAAATTGTTTATAGGCAATTACATCATTGATTCAATGATGAATGAATGAATTTAAATCAATGCTTCATGTGTCTGACCCAACAACGTTCTATTCCCCTTAAACAATTGTTATTCAAAAATCCTCTTCATTTCTCTATAAATTTTTTACTCATTTTTCCTATCAATTTGATATTTATTTATTGTTCGAATAAATTCTGTGTTACCAGGCCTGATATTCCCTGATCCAGAAAAATTCGCTGACATTTGAAAAAGCTCGCAGCAAATTCCCATCGCGAAAAACAATTGGCTACAGCTTCTCTGACGGTGGGATTAATTAAATACAAACGCAAGGAAGATTAGAAGGATCGTTTTATAAAAACAATGAACGAAACAGGGTCGAGCGGAAATAGCTGGCAGAAAAACGCGTACGTATGGAGAGATAAATGAATGGAGGGAAACTTTTGTAAGTAAAAATCGTAGAGGGCAATACTTATGATTAAACGGGGCAGTATTCACGGGACGCGGAGAGAAAAGTGCAAGGATCGGCGACATTTCGTATGCGCCGGTAATTGCCAGCCATAAAAGGAACGGCTGCGAAATCTCACGGATCGGAAGTAGTGCGGTTCAATATACGTCACAACTGCGCGTTAGCTGGAGGACTTTCAATAAAATACGTGACGTATGTTCGCAGTTGTTCGTTTATTAAAGAACATCGGCTGGCGAGACGTTCAAATCGCGAAATTGACATAATTTATAATATATAAAATTAAAAGAACTAAGAAGAATTTACACGCATTTAATTACTGGATTTTTGTTTGAAAAATGAAGTTAGTAAATTCGTAGTTCCTGAATTTCACGGTGATTTTGGCACAGTACCTAAATATGTTATCGCAACGGCGACATTTGACGCGTTTTAATGCACCAGTAATCACGTGTTGTCCCCGTCGGCCTTAACATGCATTTATACTACTGGCTAATTGTATATTCGTACCTCGCTCGCATAAATTCGTATCAATTTCCATTACTGATGAATAGGTATTTGCTCACTGATGTCTGTATTTAAATCGTTTTTACAATACCCGATTGTCATGTCCGCATAGAAATTGTTTATAGGCAATTACATCATTGATTCAATGATGAATGAATGAATTTAAATCAATGCTTCATGTGTCTGACCCAACAACGTTCTATTCCCCTTAAACAATTGTTATTCAAAAATCCTCTTCATTTCTCTATAAATTTTTTACTCATTTTTCCTATCAATTTGATATTTATTTATTGTTCGAATAAATTCTGTGTTACCAGGCCTGATATTCCCTGATCCAGAAAAATTCGCTGACATTTGAAAAAGCTCGCAGCAAATTCCCATCGCGAAAAACAATTGGCGTGGGATTCTTAATCTGTTCCGCGATAAACCCTGTGAATTTCACGAAGTGGTCGGTTTCGACATCGAGGAGAAATAGCGCTGCTCGGGGCGGAGAGACGACTACCGCTCGAATATATGAGCTGGCCATTTTGCCAGGAGATGAAGAAAGCGCGGATTGTAAAAAAGAGAGTATAACGCTTAAGAGCTGAGCGGTGCGGTGAAAGGTTATGGTGGACGGGCTGGTATAATACCGCTTTTACCGCGGCCTGTCATTCGACGAAACGAGACCCACCTGCTTCATATCTGGCGTTTCTCGCGAGCCGAGTTCGCCCCTAACGCGGCCCCAGACTCTACCAAGATCCCCCGCTCCGTTCCACCTGCTCGGCCCTTTTTTTGTGATTTCATTATAGTTACACGGATCATCCCTGGGATCGTTCAAGCACCCGGCGCCGTTCTTCTCACGGTAAGTCCCCACTTCCAGTTCTCATTAGCTTTACTCGACGAGGGATTAAAAAGAAATCCGGCAAAGATTAATTCAGTCATAATAGAGCAGAGGTTGCCACTTTCGAAAAAATAAATCTGGTTATACAATCTCTGAAAATAGCGCAGGTTGTTCAAAGCGGAGTTCGTTTGAAATAGATTTAATAATGGAGTAATTGTAACAGCAAAGTGAATGCAAATGCGTTTATAAAAACGGGTGGCCTAATTTGTTCCGAGCGTAACGCAACGCGCTGGTCAGCCGCAGCTGCAGGAATAATTTACGTCGCGTTGGAAATATACCGTGTGATTCTGATGCGTCGTAAGTCACGCGACGTACACCTCGGAACAGCCCGGAAATTCGCAGCGCGTTGTATCTTAGGGTCGAAACTACGCGGAAGTAACGCGGAGCTCTTGGCCGCCATAAATCTTTAGACATTACGGTTTCAATATTTGAATCTCGTTTAATCCAATCGCGCGAAATAAATGTCGGCAAAGTGTACCAGGTATTATGTATATTTTACGAACATTTATTCAGATTTTATGCGGGATTAAAGTATTGTAAATTTAACGTCCGCCCGAAGAAGATGAATCGCGCAGACATTTCATACTGCTGTATAATTTTTCAAATAACGCGAAATTCGAAATTTCTGATACGATATCCTACGCGGACACGTGAAACCGGAATTAATTATACTAATGAAACTGCTGAGTTAGGTACCGAATGTCAAACACGGTTTCGAGTTCTGATTCATTAACGTTGCGCATAGTTGGCGACTTTATTGCGGTTAACGGAGATCTTGGTAATTATCATTGCCGTGATATAATTAATCATTTCCAACGGGAGTCTCCTCTCTATCGGGGGCGTAGCGCTGCGCAAGCAGCGTGATATACAGTCATTTGATTGCACCGTTACGAATGATCTATATCCGTGTCAATGTGCTGTGATACGTGTTTCAATCAAGGCTAGCACGTGCATATGTATATGCTCCCAGCGCGGAGGAGAAGCGTATCGAGGCGTGAAAAGAGGACGGATTGATTCGATTAATTCACGTTTGATCGAATCAGTTTATTAATTACGCCGTTTAGATTTCACACCCCGATAGAGTTTCCGCGCATTTCAAGCATTCATTCCTACGGGAGATTCCGTCCACTTTCCAGCACGATCGGTGCAAAGTACGTTACGCACGTCTGCAAACACAAATTGGACGGTTTTTAATTATTTTAATGAGACTGCGACGTGAAATATAAAAGACTAGATCGTGAAAATTGCGATGAAAGCGTAACGATAATGTCTAGGCACTTACGTCACTTTTTCGATTAAATCGAGGAGCCGTCGATCGTCGCTGGCGGATGAAAGGGCGGCCTCGTTCGCGGAATGAAATCAGCCGAGGTGTAAATTAATCGCGTCGCGTGCGCCGAACGGTTTAAGCAAACATATTGTGCGAGTGCTCTCTTAATCTGGGCGATATCGTTCGCCGTAGATATTAAAAGGCAATATTTACCGTCCTCGCTACCAAGAATTTATCAGCTCGTAAAATAATGGCCTGTATAACCCGGTCCTCTCGTAAATCAATTGCGAACAGTTTTTCACGATCATTTCGTTTCGCGAGCGCCGCCCTTCGAAGAAAACCGAGTTCTCCGTTTTTCCCTCCCGTAAATCAATCGTCGATTTCTTTTACGAGCCAACAATTTGATCCGCCGAAAAACTCGTTTAAACCGACGATAGCTGTTTTCGCCGGGTTGCAACAATTACCGCTAAACATCATTACTGGTTAGCCGGGCCGGCATCATCCGCGACTNCTCGCTACCAAGAATTTATCAGCTCGTAAAATAATGGCCTGTATAACCCGTTCCTCGATTTTTCCTCTCGTAAATCAATTGCGAACAGTTTTTCACGATCATTTCGTTTCGCGAGCGCCGCCCTTTGAAGAAAACCGAGTTCTCGGTTTTTCCCTCGCGTAAATCAATCGTCGATTTCTTTTACGAGCCAACAATTTGATCCGCCGAAAAACTCGTTTAAACCGACGATAGCTGTTTGCGCCGGGTTGCAACAATTACCGCTAAACATCATTACTGGTTAGCCGGGCCGGCATCATCCGCGACTCCGTGGGAGAGGATGAATCGCGTTAATTGACGCGGTGGTAGTAATACACGGAAAATCCATAATTGTAATAAAATCGGCTGTTAAACGCGGGCGGCGCGGGATCGATAAGGATTGTAAATTATTAATCGGCTTGCGTACTCCTATGAAATTTCGAATAATCGCGTTTCGCGGCTACATACGATTTCATAATTTATCTCGTTGTTCCGAGCGCGAACGTTGTTGCTTGTATCGATTTCAATCGACACACTTGGAAACAAAGCGAGACCGCCGTGTTCCCGATACCGTCGGACGAGTTAAAGCCGATGGCGTTACAACAACCGGAAGTCCGCTCGTTTGTAATTCTTCCGCCCGATCCTTCGACTCGGGTTCGTATTAAAAAAATGGCCCACTTCTCCCGAGACGTTATGAACGGCGATCGGGCTGTCGCGGGGAGTTCGTATTAAAAATGGTAGCCAATAAAATCCGGGCAGACCGTGAAACATTAGTCGAATGAATAAATCATAAGAGGTGATAACGCCGCGCGCCGGGAAATGAATAAAAAAAAAAAACCGGGCCGTACTACCGGTGCTGGTAGAACAAAAAGAAATATGCATTTTTGTGTTGAAATGCAAAACGATTTTCAATGCATATGCAGCGAGTGAATTAACATTTTTATCGCGCCGGGCGCCGCGCTTCCGCTGTAACCCGAAAAACGCGGTTTTCGACACACAATGGACAGAATTTTCGATAGCCGGTTCCGGTCGCAGTTTCGAATCCGGGGGTATTAAGAGCGTGGCTGGCCGATCGGAATTCCGTGGGCGTCGCGGGGGTTGAAGCGACTGCTGATTGTCCCTCGTTATGATCGAATTATATTCGGCCGCGTAGAAACGTAATCATCTGTCCCCGGTCACGTGTAATCACTAGTGGCTCTTTAAATCCGTTTCCGTCCGATTGAACTTCGCCAACTTCCGTTCCAAGATCGCGGGAACCCGTGGGACTCCAATGCTGAATTCCCGCAAATTGCGACACTTTTATACTAATGAGTTTTGAATTATTTTCCGACTTAAGGTGGGGCCTCGATTATTGAGTTAGTAACTATGTGTGAATACGTATATATGTTTTAATTTTACGCTTTACGCCTTTGTGATCCTTAAATTAGAGTTATTTCAAGTCAATTACGAAAGTGCAGATCTTAAAATTTTGCGGATGAATCATTATAGTGAAATATGGACTACATAATGAAAAAAACATAATTTAATCGAGATCTTAACTTAAAAGATGGTTCGTAATCGAATCTTGTATATAAATTATTATTCGATGTTTGCGATTTTAAATGAAAATCACATAAACTTGAATTTTTTCCTCACGGAAGTAGCGAAGCATATCACGATTGTCTGTACGATTTCCAACGAGCGGATTCTTCCCATCGTCGATTAAACTGCCATTAGAATTCCTTGCCGCTTCTAATTGGTAACCATTACACGGCATAAGTCTGAAGTAGTTTGTTCCGCGAACTGCGCTCGCGAACAATTACAGACTGGCTCGTTGGCCGAAACTTTCGCCGGTAACTGCTAGTAAATCGTTTGGATAACATAAACGCGTCCGCGATTAAATTGTACAAATTGCTCGCATCACGTTGATCACTATTCAGCGCGAATTACCGGCGAACCGCTTCCCGTTCCCCGCAGTTATTCAATCATAATTCCGCGAAAAGAGAACGTATTTAAACCGGGATTTGAATAATCTGTATAGCCAGCGAACTGCAGATTGTTTCGGAAGCGAATCTTCCGAGGCTTAAATTCCGCAGGCTCGGATGACGCGAAACTTGTCTTCACGTGTGCTCCGTATGCATATTCCGGCTTAAACTCCTCAGACTTCGCGTGTAGTTCCCGCTTAATCGTTCGACACTCCGCGCCCTCGACAGCCCAACTAATTTTCCGACTTCAATCCTAGCCAACAGATTCAATTTCCAACCCTTAAGACAGCCACAAATCGTTCTTCGAATTAAACTAAGTACAAGCTATATCGTGCTCCGGTTTTATCAAAAATTTGTTCTAAGTCTCTAATGAGAAATCCGCGCGGAAGTTCGTTAACCATGAAACTCTTCCGATTACTCGATTTCCGTGAAACAGAAAGCCGAACCGTATCGATGAACACTATCGAGAAATGAGGCAAAGTGATAGCCGGGGAAAGTATAATACGTGAGAGAGCGACGCGGGGATTAAAAAGGAGAGACAAATCGCGTTTCGGATTTATCGCCGGTATGGAGCGAAGCAAACAAAAGAGCGGCGCTCCGCGGAAGGTATTTCTCCTGGGCCCGCGTTTATTTCCTCTCCTAGAAACAATTTTATCCGGCCGCGTAGAGACGAGACAGAGAAAATAGAGAAAGCTTAATCTTACACGTAAAACGCTGGAGGATTCTTTTTCCGTTAGCGAGCGGGGAAAAAACGAGTTGCTTTGCATGAAACGAACCGCGGTCCTCCGATCGACTCGCGATTCCGCTAAACGAATTTTTAATTACACCCATCCAATTTGTATCAGTAGATTAAGTCGCTCTCTTACTCCTCGTTTTGGGACGCTTGTTTTTCCGGTTGATCGGCTGATGGAAACTAGCCAAGAGCGTGACTTTAGTTGCTGGCGCGATAGCGAAAGGGGAAACGCGTTTTCAAAGAGAATGGGGAAGGAGGGTAGGTAATTGTCGAACGGCGGCGCCGGGTTTAGCGAGATTAGTGGGATTCGTGTTCTCTTATCCGGGCGGGGATCGGGGATTTAGATATGGAGATCGAAGTTTCGAAGAATACGTGCGGTGGCTGTGGAAAACGGCGTGGAAGGGATACAGGGGATGGAACGACTATCCCGGAGTGTTTGTGTTGCGCGTCCGAATCGCGCCGCGTCCTGGTCAATGGGAAATTCATGAAGCGCGCCGGCGGCGATCGAGAAACGAGGGAGAGAGAAAGGAGTGACAAAAGGGATCGGGGAACGGTAAGAGGATCGCAGAGGTGGGAAAGAAAATTCGGGCGGACGAGTTTAGCGAACTGGAACCGGGGAAACACGTTTGGAGAAGCGAACAAGTTATCAAGTTGCCGAGATTCCGCCGGGCTTGACGAGAATTCTGATTCCCGGGCGTTACCTGGGAATTACTGGTTCGTTTGACCGCGGAGGAACGTTCTTCTCTTCTTCTTGGTGCCTTCAATCAGAAAGTTGTGCTGCCCTATTTGTTGCGACCGTGGGATTCAATTATTGATTGGCGCATATCGCGGCTCGCCGTCCGGCAATTTGTACTACTGTATATTGAGAATAGAGACGCGGGTCGCAATTACGACGGGGTAATTAATTTATATCAAATAACGTGTCGAAATTAATATCGGCGCTGATCAATTGACATTTCCTCTTAACTACGTTGGTCAGTTCGCAATCATTTCATTTCTCATAATTATTATAATATCCAAACGCGAGTCAATCTACCCCCGTGTTATCCCAATATTTCGTATGTTAAACTAATGGCAAGACCGAAAATAAAAATCGCCTCTTTGACCTGGTAAATCGAAATATTGAACAGAGTGAAAATCACGACAAATTCCTTGGCAGTCTTGATTAATTCAACCGGCTTTGTGAATAAGTTTAAAACTCTTCGGGAATTCGTCAATCTGGCTGACTTCTATCCCTCGCTCCCCGGATTCTTGAATAATTGCCGACTGCCAGACGCGTTCTGCGTCATAATTGCGTGAACTTTTTTAACGAAGGGGCTTGAGAATCTCCACTACTTAGAGACGCGTCGTGAAACGTTCAGGAGCAAAGACGATATTGTGGAAAGTCTATAATTAGTTCTAGACGCAGTTTAAAATATTCATAGATCTTAAAAAGAGAAATATCGTGGCCGCGAAAATTCACCTTATTACGGTGACAAATTAGATTTTTCTTAAATCATAAAGTATACCCATTTACTGTCAGTGAGTTTTAATAAGAATCGCAGAGAGACCGGAGTTTCACAATGGAGTGCCGTTTCAAAAGAATGCTAATTCTCTAAATAAAAATGCAACGCAAAGATCCGTAGTTAATCGTGAGAACGAAAAATTCCAAAGGGAGTTTTTACAACTCTCGATCCTCGGCGGTAGTAAAATTCATATAAACCCCGTGCAATGGATATTGTCTGAGAACCTTGATTTTATTAGCATGATTAACATATCGTGAAATGAGGAAAGCGGAGAGAATTGGCTCCTTGAAATTCTTATTTCGCAGAAAAGTCACGCTGCCGCGCGAGCGCCCGTAACAATGAAGATGTAAATTCATTACTGAATAAAACTCGAACCCGATGTGCATAGAACGGAGTATTTTTTCCACTTTCTAGTGAAAAATTTTATTCTCGAATAATTGTGTTTTTTACGCGTTCGTTCGATGTTCGGCTTTAATTAAACGCGTTCGGCGAACTCGTTTCCATCGACCGTTTAGGACAAAACAATCTGTGAATTCTAAAAACTCATCGAGAAATTAATTTCCAGGGGAAATTCTAGCCAGGTCATTTTTTATAGTTGCCACTCGGACGGTCATTCATCTTTTTCCTCGGGATTTGAATTTTTCGTTGCAGCCCGGTGAACTTTCAGCACAGGTGGCCATAAACTTCGGGATATTCGCGTGTTAAATATAATAAATTAGGTGAAATGCTAAAAAGAAACTGAGCCACTTTGGACTTGTTCTTTTTCCCTTACCGAACTCGCCGGGTCGAGAACATTAACAAAGTTAGCCGAGGTGTTTGCAATATTTTGCAAACTTCCCGGGGTAAAATATCTCCGGTCACGTAACCAGCGGAGAGAGAACTTCCTGATAGCTCTCTATAGTTTTAATTCTTCCAATAAAAGCGTCAAATGCAAATGTAGAATTCTTATTCCCATACCTGCAATTACCGTGAGGACGATACCGTTTCAGTTGAACAATTCCTCGATCAGTATTCCAACGTTGCATCGGGAAATTCACGTCTGCACTAAATCAGTTTCTTTTTCTGCGAATAAAATCGGACGATCTCCAAATTTCTCTGTATTTCGCTTTTGTTGATAAAAAGTTCTGCGTATCCGGCGCGAAGTTTCATTCGAATCACAATCACGTTTTTTTCACATCCTAGTTTAGAACACTACATCACCCGGGCGTGGCAAAACTATTTTATTTTCCTACATTTCAACGATCTGTGAATATCTCCGAAACTGGCGTTTTATAAAACGACTTCGAGAATTATTATTAACGGTTCACCGACACGGCTGACCATTCAATTATTCCGTTTTTAATTTGTTTTTGACTCTCGACAAAATTGATTACATATTCATGGCGAATATAATCACCTTCATTAGATTTGTTTCGTAAAATTTATCGCACCGCGAGTAATTAATGGATCGCATCGTGTAAACAGGAAGTTAGCAGCTCGTTCAGCGTTAAATTCATTATGATTCGACGGTTTTAAAGGGTAAGTACAGTATCCTCGTACGCCGTCGTAAATTTCGTATTTTCCAGGCTTTTGGATACGCTAACAGTTGTTCGTTCTGCTTGGCCAGATCACCTTTGATCGCGAAACTCCCTTCGGTCGTTAAAATTGCATTTTCGCATTATTCTACGATTAAAAAATACACGGCCACCAAAAATGGTTTAAACGAATAAAAGGGAATTTTTACACCTTCCATTCGTAAATTTCTCTTCATTTTATGGAAACGTAACATCAGTTCGTTATTTTTTTTTTATATTCCAATATATGGAAATATTAATTGTACATTTTATTAGTGTGAATAAGGATCACCTGTTTCCCGTTATCCTTTTTTTTCACGAGATTTCGATAGATTCTTAAAGCGATAAAACAGACGCACTTTTTTAATTCGGTATCTATCCCGGTCCCGCCCGGGCTGTTTATATCCTTTAAGATTAAACGCGCTCGCCCGTCTTGAGTATGAAAAAGAAGGCTCGGACTTCGATACCTCGAAGGAAATCTCATTAAAACCGTAATTACAATCTCCTGATGGCGGTGCCATGGGGTGGCAATAATAAATTACTTGGGCCGTCGCGGCGCGAACTACTTGAACCGGGACGCGTGGCAATTTGCCTGCTTTCTATATTTCTCCATCTTCTTATATTTCTTATATTTCCCATTCGTCGTCTTACCATCGCCGGCTTTCACTCTCCCCTCTTCAGACGCCTATCTGTTGCACGAAATAATTGGATATTCACGATAATTCAGTTTTTAGATAATATCTCCAGATTTAATCATTCTTATGAATCATCTGTTTTTTAATCTATTATTTAAACTATATTGGATTGTTTGGAAAGTTCGTGTCGATATTTATATTAATTTTAAAGGCAACGAATGTAAATTTTGATATACAGGGTGTCCCATTTTAGTCAAGATTGTAAAAAATCTCGAAAACAGCTGATTTCAAGGTCATTTTGTCTTTTTTTATCACGAACCCATAGTTTTTATTTCGGAATCACATTCTACGCTAAAAGGTACAATAAAATTGTGAAACCTGTAATTTCGACTTTGAATTTTCATAATATTTTTATGGGATCGCGTTAAGAGACTGTCGCACGCAAGGAACGGTTCGAGATAATTTCCAATTAAAGTCGATCTTTCCCTCGTTTAGCGGCGGCTTGTACGATAAATTCAGGCGGCGGTGGAACGGCGCCGGGCGTCGGGATGCGAGCCACGTAGCTCGTAAAATTGCGGCGAAAGAGAGAAAGGGTCCGAGCAAACGGGCAATTGTAAGGGTACCGGCGCGAGCTTTCAATGATAACATCCAGTCGCTGTAAGGAGGCGTTTCATTACGGGAGCAGAGAGAAAATTCCGTCCCTTTCCGTATGCGCGCGACGGTTTTTTTTTTAATTCGTCAAATTTGCTCAAGTCGACCTGAAATCATAGTCGTTCCCGCGGCACTTATCAAAGAAAGTCCGCGAGGTCACGTCTAAAAAGGAATAAATTCGATAATAGACGAAAAAGCGCGCGGAGCTTTTGTCGTAATGTCGAAACGGAGAGTTTTCATTAAAATCTTTTGACAAACAGAGACGTGATTGATTACTGGATTCGAAAAACCGTGGGTTCGTGTTTTCACGGGAAACATCCAATTTCGGCTGGATATAAAAGCTTTTAAAAGTTCGTCAAATCCCGCTGCAATGATCACGGAATGCTGCATGGCGGTTCATAATTGCGAGAGGGCATTTTACATCGATGGATAAACAAATGAAGGCGTGATTGAGATTAATCAAATCGAACACGTGTGTAAATTCGGATTGACGGGATTAATGATGTACAGCGCTGGCACCATTCAGCCCCGTGCATCGAGCGATCAAAAATTAATTATTTGATGACGTTAGTCCGTCCCGGCGCGCGTTTAATCGTACAGCCGTGCTGCAGCTCAGAGAAACGGAATATACCGTGCCCTTTTACGAACTACCGATCACCCGATTAACCCGATCGCGACTTTCCATTATCATTTTCGACGAGCACACGTGTCGTCGATTTCCCGGCGAACAAAGCCTGGTTTTCGGTAAATATCGATCACTCCTGCCGCGGGCGACAGTCCGGATTCTCACGGAATCCACGGCACGCTAATTAAGCGCGATTGTTATGGGCCGAGGACGAAATCAAGAGGACATCCCTTAAAAAACGACGCCGAAAACTAATTATGATTTACTACGCAGGCGGCGGCGGTTATTTCCTTTGTTCGTCCTTCCCCTTTAGCAAGTTCGGTAGCTATAATGCATGTGACTTGTTAATTCTGGACGTTATTAATGATCCTCGAGGAGACATTTCGCCGTGTAAGCTACTTCGTAAAAAACTCCGGGGAGCCACTAAGCTCCGGATAGTATTATACCCGCGTGCTCGTATAATAACTCCCCATATAAAATAAAGGGACCGGCTGTGTATACTCGTACGCGGCGGGGAACCATTTTCCCCGAGTAAATTTCTCTTATTTATTAATACCAATACCGTGAGTGCATGTGTCGCTTAGAAAAAAGTTGCCGCGGAATTACTATTATCGAAACATTACGACCGCATTAGAAACATCTACGAGCCGGACGAAAAGGATTTCCTGAACGGCGTACGTAATTTATTAACACTAGGGTCGGCCGTCGAATATAATATTTCATTTGTTGAAAACCTATTGCGTTTCACGTGTTATGAGGAAATTCCTCCGGCGATATTTCGCGGAGGGTCCGGGGCATTGGACGCGATTTATTCCAGCGTTATATCTCGCCGGTGTCAGAAACAAAGGCCGCGGGCTCGTCTTGATCCGTTTCGTTGATTACGCTTTCAATCACCGTCGATGGAGGAAATTGGAAACATTTCAATGCCGCGGATAAATTGGTCCCGGATCGGACCCGCAAGGAGATGAATTTGGCGCCGCGGGGAACGGCCGACGCGCGCGAGGGTGAACGAATTTATACACGGACGTGAGGGATGCAAACTGTTCCCCCGGTGGTATTATAATAATTGGACATCGGCTTTGAAAAATCCCCGGATCGCGTTTTGCCCCGGGCTGAGTCGCCGTTTTCTCGTCAACCGGAAACGCATGTCTCTAACGGGCTTATTGCCGTTTAGATTGTATCCGCGGAATATCGTTCGATAAAAAGAATTTTTATGAATCATGTTGGAACCGGTTGCAGAGCGGAACATTATTTTGACGTACGATTGTGACGTCAGTTCAAAGATCCCGTTTCAAAGGGAAATCCCTCCTCAATTAGCCGTATTCCCCGGTCGATCATGAATCGCTGATGATCGATCATGGCAACCGTACGGTGTTCTTTTTTTATTCACGTCGTCAACGAACGTACGACTTCCGCTTTGATCTCACAGTATGAGGGTGGCAAGCCGGAGGGGGACAACTTTGAGCACGCAATATCATTGTTACCGATGGCTCACTGTATATATGAATGTTCGCTAGCTATTTCCAGGTGCATTGTTCCCAAATATTGGAATTCCTAGAAAGAGTTGTGCGAAGTACACTACGCCGGGGGTCTTTGCCGAGTTGGCTGATTGAGAAATTCTTATCGCGATGATAACTGGGAGTTAGCATATTCGGGGACCGATGATTCAGCATGAGACTCGCGCTCTTTCGTTAGCTCAGCTGCTGACCTGCGTATGAGTCACGTACAGGGAAAATTGATACCATCAGAGTTGTTAGCAATCAGAAAATGCTGAGCTGTAATTCTGAGGGTGTCGTAATTTCAGTGGTTAAAGAAAAATTCAGAAATCATCTACCAATATTTGTTACAACTTTAGATTCAATGAATTTCGATTAGAAAAATTAGATTTGTTAGCGATCAGAAGATGCTGAGCTGTACTTTTTAGGGTGTCGTAATTTCAGT